>CM061136.1:152907772-152959860 GCA_030789695.1 Scilla litardierei | reverse complement strand
AGCTGAGATTTAAGAGTTCTCATAATGTGGACGAGATCACCATCGTAACAATTGGATCCACATACTGCGGGTGCTGCTTACAGTCAAAGACAGCAGAAGATTAAAAGCAGCAGCCAAACATGCATCACATACATCGTATGATACATGTTTCTCTGAGATTCGTCGCTGCTTAATAAGGGGCAAGTAGAAATGTATGTTACAATAAATTTTACGCAGAGACAAGCCCATCTCTCAGACACAAGAAAGGTGAATATAGTTGTGGTAGTCAAATTGGGCTGATTCAAACGAGTCTGGTTCATAGCCAGATTACAGTTCGGTCATGCAGTAGTGCTAACTACTCTGCAACTGCAAATGTGACAACATGTGGACATTACTCACAACGTTATCAGCATAGTTTCAAAATGGAGAAAATTGGCTAAGTAGCATGGGTCAACCCTCTCTTTTAACTTCTACCACCCAATTTAAAATCTTTGCTAGAATACCACACACCCCTGCGAAAAGACTAAAATACCCTCCATTAATTATTTTCAACATATACTAGTGTATATTAACGTATATTAGCGTATACTAGTGTATGTTAACATATCTTAGCATTTTCTTTACCACATACTTATTAGTTTGTATGAAAATGGCCAAATATACGCCTCAACATCAACAAACTTTCCAGCATCATTGAGCTCAATCACTTTAGGTGGTTCATTTTCAGATGGTGGGAGGTTCAGTTCAGCCCTTAATTGCTTCTCCATTTTGTGCGTAGCCAGTCCGAACTGATAGGAATACATGTCTCGCACACGCTTCGCAACATTGAGCTTAACCCTTCTGGCATCCGGCATGTCCTTCTCTAAACATGACACCCTCTCCTCCAACACAGTCAGCCGATCTCCCAACCTCTGGATGCTCACGGCTATCTTCCTATCTAGCTTCTTCAAAGCCAAAGTCAAGTTAAGAAACCCGGAGAGGTTCTCATCATCATCTGCTCCTCCAGTAAGCATTGGATATCCTTGATGAGCCGGTCTGTAATCAAGGTATGCTCGTACACTCTTGTAGTAGTCCGTTTCCAACTCTGCGGCTTCAAGGGTTACTCTCATGAAAGCCAACTGCAAGAACAATGAACTAATAAGTATGTGGTAAAGAAAATGCTAAGATACGTTAACATAAACTAATATACACTAGTATACGTTAATAAACACTAGTATATGTTGGCGTATTCAGGCCTGTGTATTTTATGGGAGGTATTTTAGTCTACGTTAACATACACTAGTATACGTTAATATACGTTAATATACACTAGTATATGTTGAAAATAATTAATGGGGGAGTATTTTAGTCTTTTCGCGGGGGGGGGTGTGGTATTCTAGCAAAGATTTTAAATTGGGTGGTAGAAGTTAAAAGAGAGGGTTGACCCATGCTAGTTAGCCAATTTTCTCTACAAAATGCCGGGTTTACTTGATGTGAGCAATAAACGCATGCTTCCCGCTCATATAAGGTTCTCCTAGATGTTCCGCAATAAACTCCGGCAGCTCAACAAACACAACCTCTCCTAGATGTTCCTACTCATAGACATAGCTTATTATATATGTGATATAGAAAATACGATTAAACTCGAACAACCATATTAACTGATATCAAGTTGGCATGTTGTTTGGTTTCTAAATTTTTCTTTCTTTCTCATTCAGTTAACAAAGATAGGTGCTGATGATTATTATCAAAACTATACTTTGATTAATACTAGTCCATGGAGATTTCAAAGGCTTGGTGTTTAGAAAACAAATTTTCAGGGTAAGCAATATAAACTTACTGAGGATAATTAATTACTTGAGCATGATTACCAGAAGAGAAGCATCTGTAGATGGAGATGGCAGAGAGAGGAGATGGCCTTGCGGCACTGTAGGAGATTTTGAGTGCATAAAACCTGGGCACTGCGGTTGTGATGTTACCCTTTTGCATTTGTGGAAAGTCTGCTTACAGCTTTGTTGCTGAACGGGGCTATAGCTCAGTAGTAACTTAAGTTGCCAATGTGACCTTGCTTTTATCAACAAATAATTTTATATTATCAAGAGCAGTTTTCTCAATCTTGCTTACCCACCAATTGTTTTTTATTCTGAATTCCCTTGTTCTCATCTTCACTTGCTTGCATCAAGAGCATTTCCTTACAATTCCTTCAATTTTCAAGGCTTGTGATTCATCATGCTCTTATCTTCATTTCTGGCAACATGACCATATCCTAACAATCCCTTCAATTCTCTTAGCATCTGAGCCCTTTTCAGAACATGAACATGGTATCCAACTTGAAATGTTTGAATGATGTCCTTTTCAGAAAGGGTTATTTAGTATCGACCCCCTGTGTTTTCTCCAAAATTAGTACCACCCCCCCATGGTTTCAATAATTAGTAAGACCCCCTGCCATAGGGGGGTGATACTAATTTTTGAGAAAACACCGGGGGTGATACTAATTGTGGCGAAAAACTTGAGGTGCCAGAGGGGGGTCTTACTAATTATTGAAACCATGGGGGGGGTGGTACTAATTTTTGAGAAAACACAGGGGGTCGGTACTAAATAACCCTCAAGTCTTCCATCATTGCATTTGAAAAACCTTTTACTAAGGTTGGCTATGGTCCAAGCTATACTCAAAATTGCTTCACTGTCAGCACTTACATCTTAATGCAGAGTATTGCCTCGGAATTAGTGCCTCATACTTACAGAGATAGTAAATATACCAGGAAAGACAATAGGCCAAGTGAGGACTGAACATATGCACAAAATTTCCTGCTTGGGAATGTACTAAAACTCTTTATCTTTTGACTTCTTCATGCATAAACCAATTTCAATCTTGGGAAATTGAGACTCACATTCATGTGAGCAAATTGATGTAAGCTGCCAAATATACAGAATTTCATTCATACAATGCAAAATGTTTACATACAGGCTGTCATACATACAGAATGTTTACAATACAATGCTTACAAAGCAGAATTTCATTCATAAAAGCTACCATACATACAGAATGTTTACAATAGCATCCAGACAATCACATTCCAATCCAAACATTCACATTCACATTCACATTCACATTAACCCCAATCTCTTCTATTCTCTTTATTAATTCCTTTTTCTCCAATTCATACAATGCAGCAAAATGAAGATGACACTATCCAGATTTCATAAAATGCAGCAAATATTAGCTGGCATATTGATGTGTCAAGATTTTCCTGGCAAGCAGCTAAACCAAGTATGTAACACAAAATTTGTCATTCAAGCTTCAATGACACCAAACATCATGGTTGGTGCAGAATGTTTCAGGTTGATTCAAGTTGATTCAAGCTGCAAGCACGCATGTAGCTTCAGGTTCCAAGTTCCTAGGTATCCAAGTTTCAATGACAACACATTCCAGAACTTGAGTCACCTACATGGGAAAAACATGGTTTGAATTATATACAAACTGGAAAGTGGATACTGATTGTATACAAACTGGAAAAAAACATGGTCTGATGCTCTAGGTCATCCAATGCCACCAAATATTCAATTTATCCAGTATGGCCATAAATGTTTCTTCAAGATTGCAATAAATCTAAATGAATTAAGAGAGGGAAAATCATTTCTAATGAATCAGAAGCATGTCATGTCAGATGTCCAGCTTATGTGCCATAACACCAGGCTAATTTTTTAAATTAAAAAAGAAATGCAATGGCAATACATTAAAGTTGAATGTAATACAATTTCTTAGGCAATGCTTGCAACCAATCAAATTGGATTCATGTGCATCAAATGGGGGATGGAATCCAAGGATTTAAGTAGCAATTAAGAACAACCAACACGGATGCAATAAAGACAGAATGATGTATGGGGTTCAACAGTATGACAACATCCACAAGGACATATGTTAGTGCACGGATACCAACCAAATTGGATATTTGCCTACCCGACCCGTTTCTCCCTCGCAACCCGTTACTCCCACACCCTAAGCGGGCTACGACTGAGTCGGGCGAACGGGTCAGACGACCGTTGGATAGACGTCCACATTCAAGGAAGAGTTAATGGGGCAAAGTAAATGGGCAGCCGTTAGCTCGAATCCCGGAAAGGATCGTGTCATAATCAATGAGGGGCGGTTACGCCTCATCAAGGAAGAGCTGCCTATAAATAGGTCGACGGACAAAGGTAAATGGGTTCCATATTCAAGGTACGAGTGCTAATACATAGAACTCTGTCTTCTTACTTCTCCATTGGATATTCGAGATTGTATCGTTAGTCTAGGAACGAACCTCAGTGGGTCGATCTCACTACACCAAGCTCACTCTCTTCCTTAAGTTCCTTACTAACTTAAGCATCGGAGGGGATTTGGGTCGGAACCCAGATCCGACCCCCCTAACGCCTCCCTGTGGTGTAGATTGACGATCGTCATTCAAACGCTCAAGGTCGATGTCGAGCTCTTCGACCTCGAACGACCTAACCAACGATCGTTCTTAGGTCGATTAACGGTCGTACCATCATCAACCAACAACTACCGACCCTGGTTCTTCCAATCGAGGGTATCACTCCGAAGGTTGACTAGGTTCCAGCTCAGCGCTTCAAATTTTTGTCAGCTTGACATCTGTACCGGTCAATTTTGGCATTAACAATTTGGCGCCATCTGTGGAAAACCACGAGTCGACATCCCCCTCGACGAACCACTCGAATATGCCGACTCACCCAACCACATCCTTCGAGGCTACTACAGGATCCTCAGTGTCGGGATCGTCAACACGATAACGGGAGGTCCCCCGCACTCGGAGTTACCAACATCTCTCCAAGGCTCCTATGCTGGGAGGCAACGGCCGTATCCGTAGGGCGAAAGTGCCCCATAGATTCTACACCGCCTACCTCCTTCTCGGACGAAGATCTGAAAGGGGTGGAGCTACCGCACGATGATGCCGAGGTTATCATTGCCACAATCAGAGAGATCACCGTGAGAAGCTCGCTCGTCGACACCGGAAGCTCGTGCGACGTACCCTTCTTCACTACGCTGGAGAGGATGGCAGTGTCCGCCGTGGAGTTGACGCCTTGTACGGGACCCTTGGTGGGATCATCGGGCATTCCGCACCGATACCTACCGGTGACCCACGGTACGTATCCTTAACAAATCACTCGCCTAACCCATTTCATGATGGTAAAGATCAACTCTACATACAACGGGATCATCAGAAAACCGCTGCTGAACACCATAGAAGCGGTGGTCATGGCCTTCCACCAGACGATCAAATCCCAGACCCCGAGGGGGTTGGAAGGGAATGAGGGAACTTGGATCGCACAAGTCGACGGTTCATCCACCCAAGGGGGGAGCGGGGCCAAAATAGTCGCTCAAACTTTCAGGGGCGGCATATTTGAATACGTCCTCCGCTTCGATTTCCAAACCACCAACAATGGTACGGAATATGAGACAACCATCAACGGACTCCGTCTAGCACGAGCCCTAGAGGCAAGAGTAGTCCAACTATACAGCGAATCCTAACTCGTTGTCCATCAACTGAATGGGACCTTCGAGGCACGCGACGACCCAATGCAGAGGCTCGGTCGAACCGGGTACATGCAGCAGTTATCCCATCCTAGCGGGCTGACTCAAGAGCTTCTAAGCCTCGATCAGGGGGCCCCATAGATGGACTCGCTAATCTGCCACATGAGCACAAGAGAGAAACCGGCCGACCCAGTGGAAGCGCGAAAGCTTGAACGGAAGGCCCATCAATTCGTCCTATATGGTTCGTTGTACAAAAGACGATAGACCAGGTATGACATCTTCCCCTACCTTAAATGCTTAGCCCCGTAGAAAGCACACTACGTGATCCAAGAGATCCACGAGGGCGACCACGGGAACCATTGCAGGGGAAAGTCCATAGCCTTGAAAGCTATGAGACAAGGGTAATTTTGGCCAACAATGTTCAAAGATGCCATCGAGTACGTCTGACGATGCTCAACATGCCAAAAGTTCTCAAAGATCAAGCTCGGCACCACCGACTGATCTGATTCACATCGTCAGCCATGTTCCCTTTGCCAAATGGGGGCTGGACCTACTTGGACCATTCAAATGGACAAGTAGTCAATAGGGCCTGATAGCGGCGACATGCTGCCTCATCAAGTGCGTTGGACGAAGCCCTTGCCCCGAATCACCTGAGGGGGGCACGAAGCTTCGTCTGGGAGTCCGTCGCCTGACGCCCCGACGTCCTACAATCCACATTAATGGGCAACGGGACACCACTCTATAACACCGGCTTCTGAGACTTCTGCGTAAAGCAGAAGATCAAGCTGCACTTCGCCTCCGTCGCTCATCCCCAGTCGAACGACTCGATAGAGTACGCCAACCAAAGCATCTTTGGACCTCGGCGGAAAAGAATAGTCGGGTTTGACGAAACTTGGCTGGGTGAGGTCCCCGGCATGTTATGGTCATGTAAAACGACCCACAAAACCTCGACTGAAGAAACGTCCTTCACGCTGGCCTACGGATGCAAAGCCATCGTCTCAATCAAAGTCCGTAAGGACCGCCTCGAACTCAGTCTACAACTAGGGAACGAGATCCACGAATGGGTGTTGGTGACCCTCTTCGAGCATAAAGGGGCGCATGGCACACAACCTCTACTCGAAACTCAGCAAGTGCAATATCTGTGTGGGATACTTGGTGCTGTGCAAGACCGCCCTCACTTCCGAGATCCTCAAGCAGTGAAAGCTTGCAGGCAAAATAGGAAGGGTCCTACACAGTGATCGACGTACTCGGTCTTGCCACCTACCTACTATCTACTTTGAATGGTAGGGAACTTCCTCATTCTTAAAAAGCGGAACATCCACAAGAGTATTATCAATAATTGTACCAAAAGGGTAAGTCGATCGTTCAGCTTTTACCCTACACATGTTCCTTATGAGTGCAAATCAGATCGTTCTTTGACATCAGTCGAAACAACCCTCGTCGGCCGTAAGTCGAAGGGCTCACTATTGAACGACCATTATATGACCAAAGAAGCGTGATTCATGGTGAATCCACCTCACCTATCCATGACATAACTTGCTTAAAGGACTTCTACGTTCTTTCAAGTTAGGTCGTCGAGGGGCCGTACACACGAAGATTTTTTAAAAAGTTTTCGGATAAAGAAATGGAGATGGAAAAGACTTTCTTCATTGATTTAAAATCGAAGATATTACAAAATTTGGAGTTACCAAAGGACTGCCTATGACCTAAGAGGAGGGGAGCGCTCCCCGACACCAAGACATGGGTGAAAGCCTCCATCACCTTCGTGAATTTAGCAGTCAGCTCGGTCTTCTCCTTCACGACAGCCTCCTCGAGCACCGCAACTTTGGTTTGGAGCTCGGCCTTCTCTGCCTGGCTAGGCTCCGCCCACCGCTCAAGGTCAAAGACTTTGGTCCAAAGCTCGACCGTCTCTTTCTTGAAAGCGTCGAGCTCCTCTTCGAGCTGGGCCCTCTCGTCTGCCACTAGAACTCGACAGACTTATGGATGATCGATAGCGACGAAAGGCTATCTTTAGCCTTCATTTTCTCCCACTCGACCACCACTTTGTCAACGAGGGTATTTCCCAAGGCTTCCTTCGCCTCTTTCACCCGTGCTTCGGTGCCAAGGGCTCTACGCTCTGCGTCCGCCACCTGTCGACCTCCGTCGATCAAGTCGACAGCCTGACGACGCAATGCAGCCCAAGAACGGACATCTGCAAATAAAACAAAGGTCAATCACAAACATCGACCAAGTTGGGTAATAAAAACATGGGCTCAGGCAACATACATGGTACCCACTCCCAACTCAGAAGTTGACCATCCACTCGAGGTCCAGCTTCCGCAGGAATTCTAAATCTTTGGGGAGGATCGAGTTCTCCACCACCCTGGCCGTCGTCCCAAAGTCTGTAAGGGCCGACTTGATCACCTTCGATCCCAAAGTCTGTAAAGTCCGTAGGGGCTGGTGAAGATCCCCTTCGATCGGTCCCGAAGACCGAGTCGAGAGCCGATTGAGCATGAGTGCTCGATCAAACTCCCCAGGAATCGGGCCAACCAACAGGGTGGGCGACACGATGTCCCCCCACGGCCACAGATCCACGAGGGGCGTCGTGGACCTCTGGGGGATCGACAGGGTCTCCGTCGCCTCTGGAATCCTGAGGGAAGCAGCTCAGTTGCACTTCCCCATGGGGTCTTCCTCGTCCACACGTCTCCTCTTAGGGGACCCCTCCTCTTCATGAGAAGGAATCTCCCTTTTCTGACTGACTCCCCAAGTCGACTCGACGATGTCGGTAGAGTCGACGTCAAACAATCATGGGCACCACTCTGACCACGACGGAAGCCAGAGGAGCTAGGGTCCGCGGGGGAGCCCGGCTAAAGGCATCCCTTAAAGAGGCTCGAAAAGGAGGCCTGGACGCCCGTCTGGTCTCTCCTCCTTTGGAGGAGGAGCTCTGGTGAATGGAGAGGGGGGACCGAGAGTCTGACTCCTCTACTTGAGCGCCCAATCGGTTGTTCTACGTGCCTGACCTCTCGACCGCCCTTTTCTTCTTCCTCTGCTCCCTCCAGACTCAGTCTAGGCTTGACTCGCCACTGCATCGGTTCCCGTTGGTTATGTATGTAGAAAACGAAGATAATTACCGTGAGTTGCAAAAATAAGGACATCGATGCGGAATACCTCACCCGGGTACCATAGAAGGATCTTTATCGTTCGATCATCCAGCAGGTAATGAATCGATCTATTCTGTCTCGACAGATCCAACAGAGTCTTCACTACCTCGGCCTCGCACGGCGACAACCCGGCTCCGACTTGCTCCAGGGACAGACGAGACTCCCTCGCAAGCTCGGAGTTCGGGGAACTCCAGCCATTGAGCAACGGGCCCAGGTCGGGTACAGCGACAAACACGAAGGTATCCAACCACCCTGGGTCAGAAACTGGGAGGTCGTATATAAGCATCGTACCCGGGCGAGCAACTATGTGATAACACACTTGGCAAGGGTCAACAACTATCCTAAAGAAATACCCGAACAATCCGAGGGTCGGACAAACTCCATAAAGCTTATACAGCTCGATGAAACCCACCAGGAGAGGGAAGGAGTTAGGAGCAAATCTACAAAGAGAAATCTTCGATGAGCACAAAATCTCGATAATGAAGGGGTGAAGGGGGAATCGAAGTCCTAAGCGAAAAGACCTAAGATACACCTTAACCTCCTTCCGCGGGAAACACACTCTCACATCCGAGTCAGGCACCCTAACCCTAAAGGGTTCGCAGAAACAACCTCGTCAAACCTCGGAGGTCAAGTCAAGGGAGAACCTAGGGGCCATGTCTAAGATAACTTTAGGAGCCTTCGACTTCCGATCCCTTCGACGAATGTGAAGGTCGGGCTCCACCCATAGTGCTTTCCCCTTTTAGGGAACTTCCACCGGGCGGGGGGCAGGAGGCGCTCTGCCAGCTCCTCAGGGGTTGTAACAACCCTAGTGTGCAAATACTAAATTGGCCATACTCTCTTTGTATATGTGCATACTAGTCCATGGGAATGGAGAGATTTGCATTTTGCCCCTAAATTTTTCATTTGTACCCAAATGAGGGTATCATTGCAAAGATTGGGCTTAAGACAAATTTCAATAAGTCAAGGGATTTTTGTGCAAAAGGGAAGTGAGATATTTGCCATGGAAAACTTGTAATAAACTAAGAAAATTGGAGGGCCATTATTAAAAAAAGAGGAGAAAAAAAAGACGAAAAATGAGAAAATGAATGATGGCAAACTTGTAAATTATTAAATTTTTAAAAAGTGATCATGTAATTAATTAACTAAACATCCCTTCTACACACTTCTACAACTCTCTCCTTCTTTCTTTTCATTTTAATTTTCCTTGGGGTTTCTCTCTCCCCATTTGGTGGGCTGGCCGAATTATGTTAGAGCAAAAAAAAGAAGAAGAAAGAAGAAAGAAGAGAGGAAGGAGAAGGAGAAGAAGAAGAGAAGAAGGAGGGGGAAGCCAACTAGGGGAGATTTCCATTCAAGCCGTTGGCCTCTATTGGAGCTCAAAAAAGGGTAGGAACTTCTCATCTCTTCCTCTAATTATAGATGATGGGAAGGATGCTTGCATGTTTGAGTTTTCTTTTGATATTTGGGAAGAGTGTTGTAGAATTAGGTTTATTGATGCAAGCTTGATTATTTCTTAAGGTAATGATGGGATTAGGCCAAGTAATGTTTTTAGTTGTTGATATGGAAGAAAGATAGTATATTTAAATGAATGTTGTCATCCTGGGTTGGTATGATCAGTAAAGATGTTACCTTTAACACTAAATCTTCACTTTGCTAAAAGATTGCATTTTTATGAATAGGCTAGTTGCTATGAATAATAAAAATGCTATCTTTATTGACAAGACCTTATTTTGCTAAAAGATTATATTTTCATAGTTAATCTAGTTGGTATGCTGTCACGCCCCGCTTTCCTAAAATGGAGGCGAGACGTGAGAAGGTCCGCACGAGAGTGGAGCTGTGAAGCCCCAAACCCGATAAGCGTCAATAAAACATAAGCAGGTCCTTGTAACCACAAACGGAACAACAATAATAACACATGGAGAGACAGAATTAAAATCTCATATCTCATAATTTGTCCAACTTGAAAATTAAGTTCAACATCCAGAAAAGCCACCAGGCTAAAAGAAAGAGTCTAAAGGCCCAGAACAAGGCCAATAAAAGGGACGACAAAACAAAGTATAGGTGCCACGCACCGACAACTAAACAGCAGTCTAAACAAAAAGGGAAAGCTCAATGAAGACACTAGGACTGGTCCCCAGTGTCCACGTACTCCTCGCTAAACACAAGCTTGGGCTCGGCGTCAGCAAACACCTCGTCCTCAACAATGTACTCAGGCTCAGGGTCTAACATGTGTCACCCAAAAGAGTAAAGGGGCACATGTCAGCAAGTCTAAAAGACTTGGGCAAGGAAACTGAAAAGGAAGGCAACTAGCAACCTAGCAATGATAGTATGCATGACATGGCAGTTATGGTATGAGTGCACAAGCAAGACATGGTGAAACAGTAAGTACAAGAGAACAATTATCGGGACAAGTCAAGAGTAGCCAAGCTACTAACAATCTCAATCTTTTCACTAGTCACGTTTCAAGTTGTTTGTAGATGTTTACGCCTTACAGCTGAACGGTTTGGCATTCACGCTGATTGGCCGCTTAACACTACCCCAGAACCTAGAGTTTACGCCTTACAACTGCAGTTGCTGATCGGGCAGACTCCCAGTTGAATGGCCGCTTAACTCTTACCCCAATACCCACATGTAGACGAGCCAGGGTCCCTGCACACGAGCTCAGTAAATGAGCCAGGGTTGCTCCGCACAAGAGCTCGTTTCCTGGATCACAACCAGGAGCGTATTTCATTTGGCATAGGGGTGCGCCTAGCCTCAATCATTTCACAAGATGTAGCGGAGCTACGCAATCACGGGAACACTTAAAAAAGCAAAGACATGACAATTAATTTGCGTACCGTTAATGGAAATTAAACATGACATGGTAGTTATGCAACATGATAAGTGATGGATCTAGCTTCGTTGTCAAGCTAGTTCCTAAAATTACGCCTAGGTGAGTATCATTTCGTCGCCTAGTCTCTTTTACGCCTACAACAAGCAAATGGCCTAAAACATACCCTAAAACCCTAAGTGGCAAGTTTCACTTGCCTAGCACCGAGGATGACGATCAATGAGGGTTCGTCCCACGGACGCTAATCTACGGGGAAGTCGCTGTTATGGAGAAACAATCATCAAAACAACATTCATTTCATTAGGGTTTCACAAAAACACAACGGGTTATGAAAACATTAAGAGATCGATTATTACCGTATCGGAAGCGGAAGAATGATGCCGAGCAAGCACGGCAATGGAAGAAACGCTCCGGGGAACCTAGGGTTCAGATCTGAAATGGATGGGGAAAATCTGGAGAAATGCGGTTTTGGGAGATTTTGGGGGTTGGATGAAGGTTTGAGGAAGGTGGAAGGTGGAAAGTGTTAAGTGAGGGTTTGGATGATGGAGGATGAGCTTGGAATGAAGGTTTGAGGGTTTGGGGAAGATGAGAGCTCAATGGGGGAGAAATTAGGTTTAAAGTTGAAGAAGAAGAAGAAGAAAACGTTTGGGAGGGGTATTTATAGGGTTTGATGTCGGCTAGGGCAAAATTAGGGTTTACTGCGCTGATTAGTCGGTCAAAGAACAACTGTTGACCGACTAGTTTGAGAACTAGTCGGTCGGTTGACCAACGCAGACCGACTAAGTGTAAACAGTAGCTCCAGACGAAAACCTGAACTAAGAGTTAGTCGGTCAAAGAACAACTACTGACCGACTAGTTTGACATCTATTCGGTCGATGAACGTTCTTAGACCGACTAAAAGTGAACAGTAACTGGTACCAAACATAGTTAATGAGTTAGTCGGTTAAAGAAGCATTGATGACCGACTAGTTTGCAACCTAGTCGGTCAACCAACGTTCTTAGACCGACTAACGATAAATAGTAACTCTTGAACATTTATCAAAGCCCACTAGTCGGTTCAAGAAGGTTTTTCGACCGACTGGATCGTCATCTAGTCGGTCGGTGTCCCTTCTTACACCGGCTAATGTGCACTGAAAGTTCCGAAATGGAACGCGAAGCTTCGGGATTGATTTCTAAGACTCCTAGGCTTGATCTAACAATAAGATATGACCGATATGAAGCCCGTCACGAATGACTTACTCCAAAATCGACGATTCTAAAGAAGAAGCTAGAAAATCACGACGAAACGATCGAAAACGAAAGCTACGGAGACGAAAACCACACATGAGGAGAAAATCCACCAAAACATATATATATAATATAATAAATCCAGATACAAGAAAACCAGTCGTTACATCCTCCCCAACTTAAGAAAAATTCCGTCCTCGGAATTTCCCAACACTCGCGTGTCCGGAAACAAAAGTGGGAAACGCTCTCGCACCTCATCCTCATTCTCCCAAGTAGACTCTCTAGGCGAGCCGTGTCGCCACATCACCCTCACAAGATTGACAACCTTGTTCCGAAGTGACTTCTGACGCCTGTCCAGAATCTGCACTGGCTGCTGGTCATACGTCATATCGGGGCGAACGGTAATCTCCGAGAAATCCACAGCATGAGATGGATCGCTAATGTATCGACGAAGCCGCGACACATGGAAAACATTGTGAACTCCCTCCAAATATGGCGGCAAGGCTAAGCGGTAGGCTACCTCGCCAACTTTCTCCAGAATGTCAAACGGTCCAATGTATCGCGGGCTCAACTTCCCTCGCTTCCCAAAGCGAATCACACCACGATTCGGGGAAATCTTCAAGAACACATGGTCGCCCGGCTAAAACTCCAAAGGACACCGTTTAGAATCCGCCCAATGCTTAAAACGGTCCTGAGCAATCCTCAACCTCTCCCGAATATTCCTGACAACATCCACGGCCTCCACGATCATCTCAGGCCCCAACAGCTCACGATCACCAACGTCATCCCAACTCAATGGCGATCGACATTTCCTCCCATAAAGAGCGGCGAAAGGTGCCATGCCAATACTGGCCTGGAAGCTGTTGTTGTAGGAAAACTCTACCAGATGTAGATGGTCCTCCCACGAACCCTTGAAATCCAACATGCACGCCCTCAGCATGTCCTCCAAGATCTGAATCGTCCTCTCGGACTGGACATCCGTCTGCGGATGGTACGCCGTGCTGAAACTCAGACGCGTACCCAAACTCTTCTGCAAACTCTGCCAGAACTGAGATGTGAACCTCGTGTCTCTGTCCGACACGATACTCACGGGGACTCCGTAAAGTCGTACGATCTCCTGCACGATTCACGTTACATCACCATCTAAACTAGAAAAAGGAAATAGAAACGGAGAGTAAAAGAATTTACCTCCATATATCTCCTCGCTAGCGCCTCAGTGGACTGTCCTACTCGGAATGGAATAAAGTGCGCGGATTTGGTCAATCGATCTACGATCACCCAAATCGTGTCATTCTGCTTCGGACTCCGAGGTAGTCCAGTCACGAAATCCATAGTGATGTGTTGCCACTTCCACTCTGGACTCGGAAGCGGTTGTAGCAACCCGGCCGTACGCTGATGCTCCGCCTTCACTTGCTGGCAAACCAAACACTTGGCTACACTCCGAGCCACACTCCTCTTCATGCCATGCCACCAATAGTTCAGACGAAGATCCTGGTACATCTTGGTCCCACCAGGATGCACAGAATACGGCGAACTGTGTGCCTCCACCATCAACTCCTCTCTAATATCTCTAGCTGGCACACACAACCTGACTCCAAACCTCAGCGAGCCATCCTCATGAATCAAAAAGTCAGTCCGCAGACCGGCTTCCACCTGCTCCCGAATCTTCACCAGCTTCTGATCCTCAGCCTGGCCAGCCTTGATCCGATCCACAATCGTCGACTGTATCTGCATACACATCAACGAAGAAGCCTCCCCAGGAAGAACAATCTCAACACCAGACTCGCAAAAATCCTGCTGCAATCTCCACTGCGAGGTCAAAATCATCACCGCTGGAAGCCTACTCAGCGCATCAGGAACCACATTCACCTTGCCAGGGTGATATGCAAATCAATCTCATAATCCGCCATGAGCTCCAACCATCGACGCTGTCGCATGTTGAGCTCCTTCTGAGTAAAAATATACTTCAAGCTTTTGTGATCGGTGAAGATCTTAACTTTCTCACTCAGCAGGAAGTGCCTCCAAATCTTAAGAGCAAACACAACAGCAGCCAACTCCAAATCATGCGTCGGGTAATTCTTCTCATGAACCTTGAGCTGACGAGACGCATAAGCCACTACATGCCCGTGCTGATGCAAAACACAACCGAGACCTTTGCCAGAAGCATCGCAAAAGCTCTCAAATCCACCGCTGCGATCCGGCACAACAAGAATAGGGGCAGTCGTCAATCTCTCCCTCAGAACACCAAAAGCATTCTCACAATCACCCGACCAAACAAAAGGTACATCCTTCCGCGTCAATCTGGTCATCGGCTCAGCAATACGGGAAAAGTCCTTAATGAAACGCCGATAGTAACCGGCAAGCCCAAGGAAACTCCGAATCTCAGATGCTGACTGCGGAACTAGTGTCACGACCCGCTTCCCTAAAATGGAGGCGAGGCGTGAGAAGGTCCGCACGAGAGTGGAGCTGTGAAGCCCCAAACCCGATAAGCGTCAAAAATACATAAGCAGGTCCCTGTAACCACAACGGAATAACAATAATAACACAAGCAGAGACTGAAATAAAATCTCACATCTCATAAATTGTCCAACAAGAAAATAAGTCCAACATCCAGAAAAGCCACCAGGCTAAAAGAAAAGAGTCTAAAGGCCCAGAACAAGGCCAACAAAAGAAACGACATAACAAAGTATGGGTGCTACGCACCGATAAAAAAAGCAAATGTCTAACAAAAGTAAAACACAACGAATACACTAGGACTGGTCCCCAGTGTCCACGTACTCCCCGTCAAACACAAGCTCGGGCTCGGCGTCAGCAAACACATCGTCCTCAACAAGGTACTCGGGCTCATGATCTAACATGTGTCACCCAAAAGAGTAAAGGGGCACATGTCAGCAAGTCTAAAAGACTTGAGCAAGGAAACTGAAAGTAAGGCTCTAGCAACCTAGCAGTTTAGTATGCATGACATGGCAGTTATAACATGAGTGCACAATTGAAACATGGCAAGACAATTTGTACAAGAGAACAATCACCGGGACAAGACAAGACAAGACAAGACCAGAGTAGCCACGCTACTATCAATCTCAATCAATTCACTATTCACGTTGTTTTGTAGATGTTTACGCCTTACAGCTGAATGGTTTTACATTCGCTGATTGGCCGCTTAACAACTACCCCAAACCCAAGAGTTTACGCCTTACCACTGCAGTTGCTGATCGGGCAGACTCCCAGTTGATTGGTCGCTTAACTCTTACCCCTAATACCCACACGTAATGGAGCCAGGGTCCCTGAACATGAGCCCAGCAAGTGAGCCAGGGTTGCCCCGCACATGAGCTCGCATTATTAAACATTTGGCGTAGGGGTGCACCTAGCCGGAAACACGCAATTCGGGCATTGGCTATCAACCAACACATGGCCCGCTTCTGGAACACGAGCCAGGAACACAAGCATTCGTAGCAAAACTACGCAATCACAGAAACACTTAAAGAATGCAATGACATGACAATTAATTTGCGTACCGTTAATGGAAAGTAAACATGACATGGAAATTGTGCAACATGCTAAATGTCGGAACTAGCTTCGTTGTCAAGCTAGTTCCCCAATTTGCGCCTAGGCGAGTATCATTTCGTCGCCTAGCCTCTTTTACGCCTACTATAAGAAAATGGCCTAAAACATGGCCTAAACCCTAAGTGGCAAGTTTCACTTGCCTAGCACCGGGGATGACGACCACTTCGTCACACGGACGCCAATCTACGGGGAAATCGCTGTTTTGGGGGAACAATCATCAAATAACATGAAATTATATTAGGGTTTCATAAAAACATAAATAGGTTAAGAAAACAACGGTAGATCGATTTCTTACCGAGAGGAGGCGGAAGAAACACTCCGGGGAACCCTAGGATCAGATCTGGAAAAGATTGGAGAAGTTTGGGGAAACTAGGGTTTTGGGGGATTTGGGGATTTTGATGGATTTGGTGAGATTTTGGGGAAGATGAGAGGTAGATAGAGTGGATGGATGGTTTGGATGATGATTCTAGGGCTTGGAATGAAGGAATGAAGCTTGGAGGAAGATGGGGGCTCAAGGGGGAAGATTTTAGGGTTTTGGGTCGTGTTGGAGAAGATGAAATCGTTTGGGTTGGGTTTAAATAGGTTGAGCTGGCGGCTGCCCAGAAATTAGGGTTTCAACACTAGTTAGTCGGTCAAAGAGCAACCACTGACCGACTAGTTTGGTAACTAGTCGGTCGGTCGACCAACGCAGACCGACTAAGTGCAAACAGTAACTCCTGAACGAAAATAGGATTTTAGAGTTAGTCGGTCCATGAACAAATACTGACCGACTAGTTTATCATCTAGTCGGTCGATGAACGTTCTTAGACCGACTAAGAGTAAACAGTAACTCAACTAAAATTAAGATGATGTGTTAGTCGGTTAAAGAAGCATTGCCGACCGACTAGTTTGCAACCTAGTCGGTCAACCAACGTTCTTAGACCGACTAACGATAAACAGTAACTCCTGAGAAATTTAGAAAGCTAACTAGTCGGTCCAAGAAGGATTGCCGACCGACTGGATCGTCATCTAGTCGGTCGGTGGCCCTTCTTACACCGGCTAATGAGCACAAAAAGTTCCGATACGGAGCGCGGGGCCCCGGGATCGATTCCTAAGACTCCTAGGCTTGATCTAATAGTTAGATACGACCGTTATGAAGTCCGTCACGAGTGACACACTTCGAAATCGACGATCCTAAGGAAGAAACGAGAAAATACGACGAATCGATCGAAAATGAAAGCTACGGAGACGAAAACCACACAAGAGGAGAAAATCCACCAAAACATATAGTATATTATATTAAATCCAGATACATGAAAAGCAGTCGTTACATCCTCCCCAACTTAAGAAAAATTCCGTCCTCGGAATTTCCAAATACTCACGAGTCCGGAAACAAAAGTGGGAAACGCTCTCGCATCTCATCCTCATTCTCCCAAGTAGACTCTCCAGGTGAACCGTGTCGCCACATCACCCTCACAAGATTGACAATCTTGTTTCGAAGCGATTTCTGACGCTTGTCCAGGATCTGCACTGGATGCTGGCCATACGTCATATCGGGGCGAACGGTAATCTCCGAAAAATCTACCGCATGAGACGGATCGCTAATGTATCGACGAAGCTGCGACACATGGAAAACATTGTGAACTCCTTCCAAAGACGGCGGCAAGGCCAAGCGATAAGCTACCTCGCCAACCCTCTCCAAAATGTCAAATGGTCCGATGTATCGCGGGCTCAACTTCCCACGCTTCCCAAAACGAATCACACCACGATTCGGGGAAATCTTCAAGAACACATGGTCGCCCGGCTGAAACTCCAAAGGACGACGTTTAGCATCCGCCCAATGCTTAAAACGGTCCTAAGCAATTCTCAACCTCGCCCGAATATTCCTGACGATATCCACGGCCTCCACGATCATCTCAGGTCCCAACAACTCCCGATCACCAACGTCATCCCAACTCAATGGCGATCGACATTTCCTCGCATAAAGAGCGACGAAAGGCGCCATGCCAATACTCGCCTGGAAGCTGTTGTTGTAAGAGAACTCCACCAAATGTAGATGGTCCTCCCACGAACCCTTGAAATCCAATATGCACGCCCTCAGCATGTCTTCCAAAATCTGAATCGTCCTCTCGGACTGGCCATCCGTCTGCGGATGGTACGCCGTGCTGAAACTCAGACGCATACCCAAGCTCTTCTGCAAACTCTGCCAGAACTGAGATGTGAACCTCGTGTCTCTGTCAGACACGATACTCACGGGGACTCCATGAAGTGGCACAACCTCCTGCACGATTCATGTTACATCACTATCCAAACTAGGAAAAGGAAATAAAAACGGAGAGTAAAAGAATTTTACCTCCATATATCTCCTCGCTAGCGCCTCAGTGGACTGTCCCACTCGGAACGGAATAAAGTGCGCAGATTTGGTCAATCGATCTACGATCACCCAAATCGCGTCATTCTGCTTCGGACTCCGAGGTAGTCCAGTCACGAAATCCATAGTGATGTGTTGCCATTTCCACTCCGGAATCGGAAGCGGTTGTAGCAACCCGGCCGTACGCTGATGCTCCGCCTTCACTTGCTGGTAAACCAAGCACTTGGCTACACTCCGAGCCACGCTCCTCTTCATACCATGCCACCAATAATTCAGACGAAGATCCTGGTACATCTTGGTGCCACCAGGATGCACAGAATACGGCGAACTGTGTGCCTCCACCATCAGCTCCTCTCTGATATCCCCAGCCGGCACACACAACCTGGCTCCGAACCTCAGCGATCCATCCTCATGAATCAAAAAGTCAGTCCGCAGACCGGCTTCCACCTGCTCCCGAATCCTCACCAGCTTCGGATCCTCAGCCTGGCCAGCCTTAATCCGATCCACGATCGTCGACTGTACCTGCATGTACATCAACGAAGAAGCCTCCCCAGGAAGAACAATCTCCACACCAGACTCACAAAAATCCTGCTGCAATCTCCACTGCGAGGTCAAAATCATCACCGTCGGAAGCCTACTAAAAGCATCCGGAACCACATTCACCTTGCCAGGGTGAAACTGCAAATCAATATCATAATCCGCCATAAGCTCCAACCATCGACGCTGTCGCATGTTGAGCTCCTTCTGAGTGAAAATATACTTCAAGCTTTTGTGATCTGTGAAAATCTTCACTTTCTCACTCAGCAAGAAGTGCCTCCAAATCTTAAGAGCAAACACAACGGCAGCCAACTCCAAATCATGCGTCGGGTAATTCTTCTCATGAACCTTAAGCTGACGAGACGCATACGCCACAACATGCCCATGCTGATGCAACACACAACCGAGACCCTTGCCAGAAGCATCGCAAAAGATCTCAAATCCACCGCTGCGATCAGGCACAACAAGAATAGGGGCTGTCGTCAACCTCTCCTTCAGAATACCAAAAGCACTCTCACAATCACCCGACCAAACAAAAGCAACATCCTTCCGCGTCAACCTGGTCATCGGCTCAGCAATACGAGAAAAGTCCTTAATGAATCGCCGATAGTAACCAGCAAGTCCAAGGAAACTCCGAATCTCAGACGCTGACGACGGAACAGGCCACTCCCTGATGGCCCGAATCTTCTCGGGATCCACTGAAATACCATCTCCAGTCACCACATGCCCGAGAAAAGCAACTCGATCCAGCCAAAACTCGCACTTCGAAAACTTAGCATACAACCGATGCTTCCTCAAAATCTCCAACACCGTCCTTAAGTGCGAGGCATGCTCTTCCTCCGACTTGGAATAGATCAGAATGTCGTCAATAAAGATAACGACAAACTTATCCAAAAAGTCGTAGAAAATCAGGTTCATCAGATTCATGAAAACTGCGGGCGCGTTAGTTACGCCGAAAGGCATAACCACGAACTCATAGTGTCCATACTTCGTCCTGAACGCTGTCTTCGGAACATCTCCCTTCTTCACCTTCAACTGATGGTAACCACTCCTCAAATCCAATTTAGAAAACACCCTCGAACCTCCAAGCTGATCAAAAATATCATAAATGCGAGGCAACGGGTATTTATTCTTAATGGTCACCGCATTCAACTCCCGATAGTCCACGCACATGCGACGCGAACCATCCTTCTTCTTCACCAGCAACACCGGTGCTCCCCACGGAGACACGCTAGGATTAATATAACCCTTCTGCAAAAGCTCATCCAACTGCTTCCGTAACTCTTCCAACTCTGCAGGTGCCATACGATACGACGCCTTCGAAATCGGCTGCGCACCTGGAACAAGATCGATAGAAAATTCCAAAGCTCGATCAGGCGGCAAACCAGACATCTCCTCGGGGAAGACGTCGCCAAAATCTCACACCACAGCTGGCCACTCCAGCTCCATCTGCATAGCCACAGCCTCCACCGGCCTGGCCCAAAATCTGACAGGACCAAGCGAACTGCTACCACGACTGAACTCAAACACTGGATGTCCAGGAATCTCGAACACCACCTTCTTCCTCTGACAGTCGATCGTAGCATAAAAGCTCGTAAGCCAATCCATCCCAAGAACTGCATCATAGTTGATGATGTCGTGGACAATGAAATCAGCGGAAAGCTCATGTCCACAGACCACCAACGAGCAAGAATTGCAACCACGATGCACCGAGACCACGCCATTCCCTGTAACGATATTCCAACTCTTAGGAAGAGGGGACGTCGACAAGGAATGCCTCTCCACGAAGCTCCGAGAAATAATGCACATCGATGCACCTGAGTCAAAGAGGACTCGTGCAGGAAATGTGCAAACCAAAACCACACCTAATCAAGCAATTAACAATCAAACCCTAGTCTAGCAAACAACCATGTTCAAGCAAACAACATAATCTAACAATCAAAACCAGCTAGGAAAGTAACAGCTAGATTGAGGATTACCTGCGATAACCTCATCCACAGCCTCGCTCTCCGCAGCGGTCATCAGAAAAGCCTGCCTCCTCGGCGGAACAGCCTGCTGAAAAGCCTGCCTCTGCGGAACAAGAGCTGCTCCACGACCAGCAGGAACAGACGCTCGCTGCTGCAACGGCTGGGCTGCAACAGGAGCCCTCCGCAGCTGATTCGCATGCCGACAATCCTTCGCGGCATGGGAAGCATCTCCACAAATCAGACACTGGCCCAAAAACTTCCGACACTGATCCTTGACGTGGCCAGGCTTGCCGCAGAAATGGCAAGACTTCAGAATAGGCCCTCCTGGCCTCTTAAACTGAGCAGACTGATTAGGCCTGAATCCAGGTCTAACCACAGCTCTCGCCTGCTCCATAGGCCTCTTCCCAGCACCAACAACAGACCCCCTCCTCTGGTTCACGAGCAGCTCCTGCCTCTTAGCTGCTACTAGAACCTTCTGATAAGATTCCCGGTCAGAGGAGGTCACAAAACTCTGGAGCTCCGAAGCAAGCCCCTGCAGGAACCTCTGAGCCTTCTCCTCAGCGTCCTGTACCATCTTTGGTGCAAACCGACTCAGCCTCATGAACTCTTGGTGATATAGGTCCACCGACGAGTTCCCTTGCTTCAAATCGATAAAACGCTGCAGCATCTCCTCCCTGGCAGCCTTCGGGAAGAACTCACCATCAAATCTAGCCTTGAAGGTAGCCCAGACGATCGGCTCCACCAACAACTTCTCTTCCGCATCCCACCAATTTCGAGCATTATCCTTGAGTTGCCTCTTCGCCAAATCAACCCATCCAGCCGAGGTGATCTTGGCCATCTTCAGATTGTCCTCGATGTTTCGAATCCACTCATCGGCAGCCAGAGGACCCTCAGAACCATCAAAATATGCGGGACCCAGCTCCCGAAATTGCTTCGCTCCTGGCTCAGAGCGAGGGGCATCCGGAAGAGCCCGGGCAGCTCGAGCAAGTGGGGCATTCTGGACTTGCAGAAGCACGCCCTGCTGCACTTGCATCATCTGGAGCATCATCCGCATCATCTCACCGCTGGTGGGTTCCCGCTCAGGCTCCTCATCATGAGGGACCGCACCACTACCCCCAGCACGGGTGAAACGTCTTCCTGCCATCTAGTGACACAGAAAACGAATCAGATTAGACTCATAGCTTATGACATCGGACGTCGAACTTAATTTATTGGTCATTCTAATATTATTATCGCTATTCCAAAAATCGCAGTTACAGAAGGACCTGCATGGGCCACCAACAAAACCTGTCACGACCCGCTTCCCTAAAATGGAGGCGAGGCGTGAGAAGGTCCGCACGAGAGTGGAGCTGTGAAGCCCCAAACCCGATAAGCGTCAAAAATACATAAGCAGGTCCCTGTAACCACAACGGAATAACAATAATAACACAAGCAGAGACTGAAATAAAATCTCACATCTCATAAATTGTCCAACAAGAAAATAAGTCCAACATCCAGAAAAGCCACCAGGCTAAAAGAAAAGAGTCTAAAGGCCCAGAACAAGGCCAACAAAAGAAACGACATAACAAAGTATGGGTGCTACGCACCGATAAAAAAAGCAACTGTCTAACAAAAGTAAAACACAACGAAGACACTAGGACTGGTCCCCAGTGTCCACGTACTCCCCGTCAAACACAAGCTCGGGCTCGGCGTCAGCAAACACCTCGTCCTCGACAAGGTACTCGGGCTCAGGATCTAACATGTGTCACCCAAAAGAGTAAAGGGGCACATGTCAGCAAGTCTAAAAGACTTGAGCAAGGAAACTGAAAGTAAGGCTCTAGTAACCTAGCAGTTTAGTATGCATGACATGGCAGTTATAACATCAGTGCACAATTGAAACATGGCAAGACAATTTGTACAAGAGAACAATCACCGGGACAAGACAAGACAAGACAAGACCAGAGTAGCCACGCTACTATCAATCTCAATCAATTCACTATTCACGTTGTTTTGTAGATGTTTACGCCTTACAGCTGAATGGTTTTACATTCGCTGATTGGCCGCTTAACAACTACCCCAAACCCAAGAGTTTACGCCTTACCACTGCAGTTGCTGATCGGGCAGACTCCCAGTTGATTGGTCGCTTAACTCTTAAGTCTTACCCCTAATACCCACACGTAATGGAGCCAGGGTCCCTGAACATGAGCCCAGCAAGTGAGCCAGGGTTGCCCCGCACATGAGCTCGCATTATTAAACATTTGGCGTAGGGGTGCACCTAGCCGGAAACACGCAATTCGGGCATTGGCTATCAACCAACACATGGCCCGCTTCTGGAACACGAGCCAGGAACACAAGCATTCGTAGCAAAACTACGCAATCACAGAAACACTTAAAGAATGCAATGACATGACAATTAATTTGCGTACCGTTAATGGAAAGTAAACATGACATGGAAATTGTGCAACATGCTAAATGTCGGAACTAGCTTCGTTGTCAAGCTAGTTCCCCAATTTGCGCCTAGCCGAGTATCATTTCGTCGCCTAGCCTCTTTTACGCCTACTATAAGAAAATGGCCTAAAACATAGCCTAAACCCTAAGTGGCAAGTTTCACTTGCCTAGCACCGGGGATGACGACCACTTCGTCACACGGACGCCAATCTACAGGGAAATCGCTGTTTTGGGGGAACAATCATCAAATAACATGAAATTATATTAGGGTTTCATAAAAACATAAATGGGTTATGAAAACAACGGTAGATCGATTTCTTACCGAGAGGAGGCGGAAGAAACACTCCGGGGAACCCTGGGATCAGATCTGGAAAAGATTGGAGAAGTTTGGGGAAACTAGGGTTTTGGGGGATTTGGGGATTTTGATGGATTTGGTGAGATTTTGGGGAAGATGAGAGGTAGATAGAGTGGATGGATGGTTTGGATGATGATTCTAGGGCTTGGAATGAAGGAATGAAGCTTGGAGGAAGATGGGGGCTCAAGGGGGAAGATTTTAGGGTTTTGGGTCGTGTTGGAGAAGATGAAATCGTTTGGGTTGGGTTTAAATAGGTTGAGCTGGCGGCTGCCCAGAAATTAGGGTTTCAACACTAGTTAGTCGGTCAAAGAGCAACCACTGACCGACTAGTTTGGCAACTAGTCGGTCGGTCGACCAACGCAGACCGACTAAGTGCAAACAGTAACTCCTGAACGAAAATAGGATTTTAGAGTTAGTCGGTCCATGAACAAATACTGACCGACTAGTTTATCATCTAGTCGGTCGATGAACGTTCTTAGACCGACTAAGAGTAAACAGTAACTCAACTAAAATTAAGATGATGTGTTAGTCGGTTAAAGAAGCATTGCCGACCGACTAGTTTGCAACCTAGTCGGTCAACTAACGTTCTTAGACCGACTAACGATAAACAGTAACTCCTGAGAAATTTAGAAAGCTAACTAGTCGGTCCAAGAAGGATTGCCGACCAACTGTATCGTCATCTAGTCGGTCGATGGCCCTTCTTACACCGGCTAATGAGCACAAAAAGTTTCGATACGGAGCGCGGGGCCCCGGGATCGATTCCTAAGACTCCTAGGCTTGATCTAATAGTTAGATACGACCGTTATGAAGTCCGTCACGAGTGACACACTTCGAAATTGACGATCCTAAGGAAGAAACGAGAAAATACGACGAATCGATCGAAAATGAAAGCTACGGAGACGAAAACCACACAAGAGGAGAAAATCCACCAAAACATATATTATATTATATTAAATCCAGATACATGAAAAGCAGTCGTTACAACTAGCCACTCTCTGATGGCCCTGATCTTCTCGGGATCCACCGAAATACCATCCCCCGTCACCACATGCCCCAGAAAAGCAACTCTATCCAGCCAAAACTCGCACTTCGAAAACTTAGCATACAACCGATGCTTCCTCAAAATCTCCAACACCGTCCTCAAGTGCGAGGCATGCTCTTCCTCTGACTTCGAATAGATCAGAATGTCGTCAATAAAGATAACGACAAACTTATCTAAAAAGTCATACAAGATCAGATTCATCAGATTCATGAAAACTGCGGGTGCATTGGTTACACCGAAAGGCATAACCACAAACTCGTAGTGTCCATACTTCGTTCTGAACGATGTCTTCGGAACATCATCCTTCTTCACCTTCAACTGATGGTAACCACTCCTCAGATCCAACTTCGAAAACACCCTCGAACCTCCAAGCTGATCAAAAATATCATCGATGCGAGGCAACGTGTATTTATTCTTGATGGTCACCGCATTCAACTCCCGATAGTCCACGCACATGCGACGCGAACCATCCTTCTTCTTCACCAGCAGCACCGGTGCTCCCCACGGAGACACACTAGGGTTGATATAACCCTTCTGCAAAAGCTCATCCAGCTGCTTCCGCAATTCCTCCAACTCAGCGGGTGCCATACGATACTGCGCCTTCGAAATCGGCTGCGCTCCCGGAACAAGATCAATAGAAAATTCTAAAGCTCGATCAGGTGGTAAACCAGACATCTCCTCGGGGAAGGCGTCATCAAAATCCCGCACAACCGCTGGCCTCTCCAGCCCCATCTGCAAAGCCACAACCTCCACTGGCCTGGCCCGAAACCTGACCGGACCAAGCGAACTGCTATCCCGACAGAACTCAAACACTGGGTGTCCGGGAATCTCGAACACCACCTTCTTCTTCCGACAGTCGATCGTAGCATAGAAGCTCACAAGCCAATCCATCCCAAGGACCGCATCATAGTTGATGATGTCGTGGACAATGAAATCAGCGTAAAGCTCATGTCCACAGACCACCAACGGGCAAGAATTGCAACCAAGATGCACCGAGACCACGCCATTTCCCGTGACGATATTCCAAATCTTGGGAAGAGGGGACGTCGACAAGGAATGCTTCCCCACGAAGCCCCGAGAAATAATGCACATCGATGCACCAGAGTCAAAGAGGACTCGCGCAGGAAATGTGCACACCAAAATCACACCTACAAACAGTCTAACAATCAAGCCCTAGTCTTGCAAACAATCATGTTCAAGCAAACAACATAATCTAACAAACAAGCCAAATAAGAAAGGAACAGCTAGGTGAGGATTACCTGTGATAACCTCATCCACAGCCCCGTTCTCCACAGCGGTCATTAGAAAAGCCTGCCTCCTCGGCGGAATAGCCTGCTGAAAAGCCTGCCTCTGTGGAACAAGAGTAGCTCCACGTCCAGCAGGAACAGTCGCTCTCTGCTGCAACGGATGTGCTGCAACAGGTGCCCTCCGCAGCTGATTCGCATGCCGATAATCCTTCGCGACATGAGAAGCATCACCACAAACCAAACACTGGCCCAGAAACTTCCTACACTGATCCTTGATGTGGCCAGGCTTGCCGCAGAAATGACAAGTCTTCAGATTAGGCCCTCCTGGCCTCTTGAACTGCACCGGATGATTAGGCTTGAAACCAGGCCTAACCACCGCTCTGGCCTGCTCCATAGGCCTCTTCCCAGCACCAGAAACATGTCCTCTCCGCTGACTCAGGTTCAGCTCCTGCCTCCTCGCAGCGACCAGAACCTTCTGATAAGAGTCCAGATCAGAGGAAGACAAAAAACTCTGGAGCTCCAAAGCAAGTCCATGCAGGAACCTCTGACCCCTCTCATCAGCATCCTGCACCATCTTCGGTGCGAACCGACTAAGCCTAGTGAACTCTTGGTGGTACAGGTCCACCGTCGAGCTCCCTTGCTTCAGATTAATGAAGCGCTGCAGCATCTCCTTCCTAGCAGCCTTCGGAAAGAACTCCTCATCAAACCTGTACTTAAAGGTAGCCCAAGCTATCGGCTCCACCAACATCTTCTCTTCCGCATCCCACCAGTTCCGAGCGTTATCCTTGAGTTGCCTCTTCGCCAGATCAACCCATCCAGCTGGGGTGATCTTGGCCATCTTCAAGTTATCCTTAATGTTTCAAATCCACTCATCGGCAGCCAGAGGACCCTCAGACCCATCAAAATATGCAGGACCCAGCTCCCGAAATTGCTTCGCTCCCGGCTCAGAGCGAGGGGCATCCTGGATTGCCCGACCAGCTCGAACAACTGGAGCATTCTGGACTTGCAGGAGCACGCCCTGCTGCACCTGCATCATCTGAAGCATCATCCGCATCATCTCTCCATTGGTGGGTTCCTGCTCAAGCTCCTCATCATGAGGGGGCGCACCACTGCCACCACCACGGGTGATTCGCCTTCCTGCCATCTAATGACACAGAAAATGAAACAATTAGACTCATAGCTTATGACTCGGACGTCGAACTTAGTTTATTGGACATTCTAATATTATTATCGATATTCCGACAATTCGCAGTTACAGAAGGGGACCTGCATGGGCCACCAACAAAACCTGTCACGCCCCGCTTCCCTAAAATGGAGGCGAGACGTGAGAAGGTCCGCACGAGAGTGGAGCTGTGAAGCCCCAAACCCGATAAGCGTCAATAAAACATAAGCAGGTCCCTGTAACCACAAACGGAACAACAATAATAACACAAGGAGAGACAGAATTAAAATCTCATATCTCATAATTTGTCAAACATGAAAATTAAGTTCAACATCCAGAAAAGCCACCAGGCTAAAAGAAAGAGTCTAAAGGCCCAGAACAAGGCCAACAAAAGGGACGACAAAACAAAGTATAGGTGCCACGCACCGACAACTAAACAGCAGTCTAAACAAAAAGGGAAAGCTCAACGAAGACACTAGGACTGGTCCCCAGTGTCCACGTACTCCTCGCCAAACACAAGCTCGTGCTCGGCGTCAGCAAACACCTCGTCCTCAACAATGTACTCAGGCTCAGGGTCTAACATGTGTCACCCAAAAGAGTAAAGGGGCACATGTCAGCAAGTCTAAAAGACTTGGGCAAGGAAACTAAAAAGGAAGGCAACTAGCAACCTAGCAGTGATAGTATGCATGACATGGCAGTTATGGTATGAGTGCACAAGCAAGACATGGTGAAACAGTAAGTACAAGAGAACAATTATCGGGACAAGTCAAGAGTAGCCAAGCTACTAACAATCTCAATCTTTTCACTAGTCACGTTTCAAGTTGTTTGTAGATGTTTACGCCTTACAGCTGAACGGTTTGGCATTCACGCTGATTGGCCGCTTAACACTACCCCAGAACCCAGAGTTTACACCTTACAACTGCAGTTGCTGATCGGGCAGACTCCCAGTTGAATGGCCGCTTAACTCTTACCCCAATACCCACATGTAGACGAGCCAGGGTCCCTGCACACGAACTCAGTAAATGAGCCAGGGTTGCCCCGCACAAGAGCTCATTTCCTGGATCACAACCAGGAGCGTATTTCATTTGGCATAGGGGTGCACCTAGCCTCAATCATTTCACAAGATGTAGCGGAGCTACGCAATCACGGGAACACTTAAAGAATGCAATGACATGACAATTAATTTTCATACCGTTAATTGAAATTAAACATGACATGGTAGTTATGCAACATGATAAGTGACGGATCTAGCTTCGTTGTCAAGCTAGTTCCTAAAATTACGCCTAGGCGAGTATCATTTCGTCGCCTAGTCTCTTTTACGCCTACAACAAGCAAATGGCCTAAAACATGGCCTAAAACCCTAAGTGGCAAGTTTCACTTGCCTAGCACCGAGGATGACGATCAACGAGGGTTCGTCCCACGGACGCTAATCTACGGGGAAGTCGCTGTTATGGAGAAACAATCATCAAAACAACATTCATTTCATTAGGGTTTCACAAAAACACAACGGGTTATGAAAACATTAAGAGATCGATTATTACTGTATCGGAAGCGGAAGAATGATGCCGATCAAACACGGCAATGGAAGAAACGCTCCGGGGAACCTAGGGTTCAGATCTGAAATAGATGGGGAAAATCTGGAGAAATGGGGTTTTGGGAGATTTTGGGGGTTGGATGAAGGTTTGAGGAAGGTGGAAGGTGGAAAGTGTTAAGTGAGGGTTTGGATGATGGAGGATGAGCTTGGAATGAAGGTTTGAGGGTTTGGGGAAGATGAGAGCTCAATGGGGAGAAATTAGGTTTAGAGTTGAAGAAGAAGAAGAAGAAAACGTTTGGGAGGGGTATTTATAGGGTTTGATGTCGGCTAGGGCAAAATTAGGGTTTATTGTGCTGATTAGTCGGTCAAAGAACAACTGTTGACCGACTAGTTTGAGAACTAGTCGGTCGGTTGACCAACGCAGACCGACTAAGTGTAAACAGTAGCTCCAGACGAAAACCTAAACTAAGAGTTAGTCGGTCAAAGAACAACTACTGACCGACTAGTTTGACATCTAGTCGGTCGATGAACGTTCTTAGACCGACTAAAAGTGAACAGTAACTGGTACCAAAAATAGTTAATGAGTTAGTCGGTTAAAGAAGCATTGATGACCGACTAGTTTGCAACCTAGTCGGTCAACCAACGTTCTTAGACCGACTAACGATAAACAGTAACTCTTGAACATTTATCAAAGCCCACTAGTCGGTTCAAGAAGGTTTTCCGACCGACTGGATCGTCATCTAGTCGGTCGGTGTCCCTTCTTACACCGGCTAATGTGCACTGAAAGTTCCGAAATGGAGCGCGAAGCTCCGGGATCGATTTCTAAGACTCCTAGGCTTGATCTAACAATAAGATATGACCGATATGAAGCCCGTCATGAATGACTTACTCCAAAATCGACGATTCTAAAGAAGAAGCTAGAAAATCACGACGAAACGATCGAAAACGAAAGCTACGGAGACGAAAACCACACATGAGGAGAAAATCCACCAAAACATATATATATAATATAATAAATCCAGATACAAGAAAACCAGTCGTTAAATCCTCCCCAACTTAAGAAAAATTCCGTCCTCGGAATTTCCCAACACTCGCGTGTCCGGAAACAAAAGTGGGAAACGCTCTCGCATCTCATCCTCATTCTCCCAAGTAGACTCTCCAGGCGAGCCGTGTCGCCACATCACCCTCACAAGATTGACAACCTTGTTCCGAAGTGACTTCTGACGCCTGTCCAGAATCTGCACTGGCTGCTGGTCATACGTCATATCGGGGCGAACGGTAATCTCGGAGAAATCCACAGCATGAGATGGATCGCTAATGTATCGACGAAGCCGCGACACATGGAAAACATTGTGAACTCCCTCCAAATATGGCGACAAGGCTAAGCGGTAGGCTACCTCGCCAACTTTATCCAGAATGTCAAATGGTCCAATGTATCGCGGGCTCAACTTCCCTCGCTTCCCAAAGCGAATCACACCACGATTCGGGGAAATCTTCAAGAACACATGGTCGCCCGGCTGAAACTCCAAAGGATGCCGTTTAGCATCCGCCCAATGCTTAAAACGGTCCTGAGCAATCCTCAACCTCTCCCGAATGTTCCTGACAACATCCACGGCCACCACGATCATCTCAGGCCCCAACAGCTCACGATCACCAACGTCATCCCAACTCAATGGCGATCGACATTTCCTCCCATAAAGAGCGACGAAAGGTGCCATGCCAATACTAGCCTGGAAGCTGTTGTTGTAGGAAAACTCTACCAGATGTAGATGGTCCTCCCACGAACCCTTGAAATCCAACATGCACGCCCTCAGCATGTCCTCCAAGATCTGAATCGTCCTCTCGGACTGGCCATCCGTCTGCGGATGGTACGCCGTGCTGAAACTCAGACGCGTACCCAAACTCTTCTGCAAACTCTGCCAGAACTGAGATGTGAACCTCGTGTCTCTGTCCGACACGATACTCACGGGGACTCCGTAAAGTCGTACGATCTCCTGCACGATTCACGTTACATCACCATCTAAACTAGAAAAAGGAAATAGAAACGTAGAGTAAAAGAATTTACCTCCATATATCTCCTCGCTAGCGCCTCAGTGGACTGTCCTACTCGGAATGGAATAAAGTGCGCGGATTTGGTCAATCGATCTACGATCACCCAAATCGCGTCATTCTGCTTCGGACTCCGAGGTAGTCCAGTCACGAAATCCATAGTGATGTGTTGCCACTTCCACTCCGGAATCGGAAGCGGTTGTAGCAACCCGGCCGTACGCTGATGCTCCGCCTTCACTTGTTGGCAAACCAAACACTTGGCTACACTCCGAGCCACACTCCTCTTCATGCCATGCCACCAATAGTTCAGACGAAGATCCTGGTACATCTTGGTCCCACCAGGATGCACAGGATACGGCGAACTGTGTGCCTCCACCATCAACTCCTCTCTAATATCCCCAGCTGGCACACACAACCTGGCTCCAAACCTCAGCGAGCCATCCTCATGAATCAAAAAGTCAGTCCGCAGACCGGCTTCCACCTGCTCCCGAATCTTCACCAGCTTCGGATCCTCAGCCTGGCCAGCCTTGATCTGATCCACAATCGTCGACTGTATCTGCATACACATCAACGAAGAAGCCTCCCCAGGAAGAACAATCTCAACACCAGACTCGCAAAAATCCTGCTGCAATCTCCACTGCGAGGTCAAAATCATCACCGCTGGAAGCCTACTCAGCGCATCAGGAACCACATTCACCTTGCCAGGGTGATATTGCAAATCAATCTCATAATCCGCCATGAGCTCCAACCATCGACGCTGTCGCATGTTGAGCTCCTTCTGAGTAAAAATATACTTCAAGCTTTTGTGATAGGTGAAGATCTTCACTTTCTCACTCAGCAGGAAGTGCATCCAAATCTTAAGAGCAAACACAACAGCAGCCAACTCCAAATCATGCGTCGGGTAATTCTTCTCATGAACCTTGAGCTGACGAGACGCATAAGCCACTACATGCCCGTGCTGATGCAAAACACAACCGAGACCTTTGCCAGAAGCATCGCAAAAGATCTCAAATCCACCGCTGCGATCCGGCACAACAAGAATAGGGGCAGTCGTCAATCTCTCCCTCAGAACACCAAAAGCATTCTCACAATCACCCGACCAAACAAAAGGTACATCCTTCCGCGTCAATCTGGTCATCGGCTCAGCAATACGGGAAAAGTCCTTAATGAAACACCGATAGTAACCGGCAAGCACAAGGAAACTCCGAATCTGACTGCGGAACAGGCCACTCTCTGATGGCCCTGATCTTCTCGGGATCCACTGAAATACCATCCCCCGTCACCACATGCCCCAGAAAAGCAACTCTATCCAGCCAAAACTCGCACTTCGAAAACTTAGCATACAACCGATGCTTCCTCAAAATCTCCAACACCGTCCTCAAGTGCGAGGCATGCTCTTCCTCCGACTTCGAATAGATCAGAATGTCATCAATAAAGATAACGAAAAACTTATCTAAAAAGTCATAGAAGATCAGATTCATCAGATTCATGAAAACTGCGGGTGCATTGGTTTCACCGAAAGGCATAACCACAAACTCGTAGTGTCCATACTTCGTCCTGAACGCTGTCTTCGGAACATCATCCTTCTTCACCTTCAACTGATGGTAACCACTCCTCAGATCCAACTTCGGAAACACCCTCGAACCTCCAAGCTGATCAAAAATATCATCGATGCAAGGCAACGGGTATTTATTCTTGATGGTCACCGCATTCAACTCCCGATAGTCCACGCACATGCGACGCGAACCATCCTTCTTCTTCACCAGCAGCACCGGTGCTCCCCACGGAGACACACTAGGGTTGATATAACCCTTCTGCAAAAGCTCATCCAGCTGCTTCCACAATTCCTCCAACTCAGCGGGTGCCATACGATACTGCGCCTTCGAAATCGGCTGCGCTCCCGGAACAAGATCAATAGAAAATTCTAAATCTCGATCAGGTGGTAAACCAGACATCTCCTCGGGGAAGGCGTCATCAAAATCCCGCACAACCGCTGGCCTCTCCAGCCCCATCTGCATAGCCACAACCTCCACTGGCCTGGCCCGAAACCTGACCGGACCAAGCGAACTGCTATCCCATCAGAACTCAAACACTGGGTGTCCGGGAATCTCGAACACCACCTTCTTCTTCCGACAGTCGATCGTAGCATAGAAGCTCGCAAGCCAATCCATCCCAAGGACCGCATCATAGTTGATGATGTCGTGGACAATGAAATCAGCGTAAAGCTCATGTCCACAGACCACCAACGGGCAAGAATTGCAACCAAGATGCACCGAGACCACGCCATTTCCCGTGACGATATTCCAACTCTTGGGAAGAGGGGACGTCAACAAGGAATGCTTCCCCAAGAAGCCCCGAGAAATAATGCACATCGATGCACCAGAGTCAAAGAGGACTCGCGCAGGAAATGTGCACACCAAAATCACACCTACAAACAGTCTAACAATCAAGCCCTAGTCTAGCAAACAATCATGTTCAAGCAAACAACATAATCTAACAAACAAGCCAAATAAGAAAGGAACAGCTAGGTGAGGATTACCTGTGATAACCTCATCCACAGACCTGTTCTCCACAGCGGTCATCAGAAAAGCCTGCCTCCTCGGCGGAATAGCCTGCTGAAAAGCCTGCCTCTGTGGAACAAGAGCTGCTCCACGTCCAGCAGGAACAGTCGCTCTCTGCTGCAACGGATGTGCTGCAACAGGGGCCCTCCGCAGCTGATTCGCATGCCGACAATCCTTCGCGACATGAGAAGCATCACCATAACCAAACACTGGCCCAGAAACTTCCTACACTGATCCTTGATGTGGCCAGGCTTGCCGCAGAAATGGCAAGTCTTCAGATTAGGCCCTCCTGGCCTCTTGAACTGCACCGGATGATTAGGCTTGAAACCAGGCCTAACCACCGCTCTGGCCTGCTCCATAGGCCTCTTCCCAGCACCAGAAACATGTCCTCTCCTCTGACTCAGGTTCAGCTCCTGCCTCCTCGCAGCGACCAGAACCTTATGATAAGAGTCCAGATCAGAGGAAGACACAAAACTCTGGAGCTCCAAAGCAAGTCCCTACAGGAACCTCTGAGCCCTCTCATCAGCATCCTGCACCATCTTCGGTGCGAACCGACTAAGCCTAGTGAACTCTTGGTGGTACAGGTACACCGTCGAGCTCCCTTGCTTCAGATCAATGAAGCGCTGCAGCATCTCCTTCCTAGCAGCCTTCGGAAAGAACTCCACATCAAACCTGGACTTAAAGGTAGCCCAAGCTATTGGCTCCACCAACATCTTCTCTTCCGCATCCCACCAGTTCCGAGCGTTATCCTTGAGTTGCCTCTTCGCCAGATCAACCCATCCAGCCGGGGTGATCTTGGCCATCTTCAAGTTTATCCTCAATGTTCCAAATCCACTCATCGGTAGCCAGAGGACCCTCAGACCCATCAAAATATGCGGGACCCAGCTCCCGAAATTGCTTCGCTCCGGGCTCAGAGTGAGGGGCATCCTGGATTGCCCGACCAGCTCGAACAACTGGAGCATTCTGGACTTACAGGAGCACGCCCTGCTGCACCTGCATCATCTGAAGCATCATCCGCATCAGCTCTCCATTGGTGGGTTCCTGCTCAGGCTCCTCATCATGAGGGGGCGCACCACTACCACCACCATGGGTGATTCGCCTTCCTGCCATCTAATGACACAGAAAACGAAACAATTAGACTCATAGCTTATGACTCGGACGTCGAACTTAGTTTATTGGACATTCTAATATTATTATCGATATTCCGATAATTCACAGTTACAGAAGGGGACCTGCATGGGCCACCAACAAAACCTGTCACGCCCCGCTTCCCTAAAATGGAGGCGAGACGTGAGAAGGTCCGCACGAGAGTGGAGCTGTGAAGCCCCAAACCCGATAAGCGTCAATAAAACATAAGCAGGTCCCTGTAACCACAAACAGAACAACAAAAATAACACAAGGAGAGACAGAATTAAAATCTCATATCTCATAATTTGTCCAACATGAAAATTAAGTTCAACATCCAGAAAAGCCACCAGGCTAAAAGAAAGAGTCTAAAGGCCCAGAACAAGGCCAACAAAAGGGACGACAAAACAAAGTATAGGTGCCACACACCGACAACTAAACAGCAGTCTAAACAAAAAGGGAAAGCTCAACGAAGACACTAGGACTGGTCCCCAGTGTCCACGTACTCCTCGCCAAACACAAGCTCGGGCTCGGCGTCAGCAAACACCTCGTCCTCAACAATGTACTCAGGCTCAGGGTCTAACATGTGTCACCCAAAAGAGTAAAGGGGCACATGTCAGCAAGTCTAAAAGACTTGGGCAAGGAAACTGAAAAGGAAGGCAACTAGCAACCTAGCAGTGATAGTATGCATGACATGGCAGTTATGGTATGAGTGCACAAGCAAGACATGGTGAAACAGTAAGTACAAGAGAACAATTATCGGGACAAGTCAAGAGTAGCCAAGCTACTAACAATCTCAATCTTTTCACTAGTCACGTTTCAAGTTGTTTGTAGATGTTTACGCCTTACAGCTGAACGGTTTGGCATTCACGCTGATTGGCCGCTTAACACTACCCCAGAACCCAGAGTTTACGCCTTACAACTGCAGTTGCTGATCGGGCAGACTCCCAGTTGAATGGCCGCTTAACTCTTACCCCAATACCCACATGTAGACGAGCCAGGGTCCCTGCACACGAACTCAGTAAATGAGCCAGGGTTGCCCCGCACAAGAGCTCGTTTCCTGGATCACAACCAGGAGCGTATTTCATTTGGCATAGGGGTGCACCTAGCCTCAATCATTTCACAAGATGTAGCGGAGCTACGCAATCACGGGAACACTTAAAGAATGCAATGACATGACAATTAATTTTCATACCGTTAATGGAAATTAAACATGACATGGTAGTTATGCAACATGATAAGTGACGGATCTAGCTTCGTTGTCAAGCTAGTTCCTAAAATTACGCCTAGGCGAGTATCATTTCGTCGCCTAGTCTCTTTTACGCCTATAACAAGCAAATGGCCTAAAACATGGCCTAAAACCCTAAGTGGCAAGTTTCACTTGCCTAGCACCGAGGATGACGATCAACGAGGGTTCGTCCCACGGACGCTAATCTACGGGGAAGTCGCTGTTATGGAGAAACAATCATCAAAACAACATTCATTTCATTAGGGTTTCACAAAAACACAACGGGTTATGAAAACATTAAGAGATCGATTATTACTGTATCGGAAGCGGAAGAATGATGCCGATCAAGCACGGCAATGGAAGAAACGCTCCGGGGAACCTAGGGTTCAGATCTGAAATGGATGGGGAAAATCTGGAGAAATGGGGTTTTGGGAGATTTTGGGGGTTGGATGAAGGTTTGAGGAAGGTGGAAGGTGGAAAGTGTTAAGTGAGGGTTTGGATGATGGAGGATGAGCTTGGAATGAAGGTTTGAGGGTTTGGGGAAGATGAGAGCTCAATGGGGGAGAAATTAGGTTTAAAGTTGAAGAAAAAGAAGAAGAAAAGGTTTGGGAGGGGTATTTATAGGGTTTGATGTCGGCTAGGGCAAAATTAGGGTTTACTGTGCTGATTAGTCGGGCAAAGAACAACTGTTGACCGACTAGTTTGAGAACTAGTCGGTCGGTTGACCAACGCAGACCGACTAAGTGTAAACAGTAGCTCCAGACGAAAACCTGAACTAAGAGTTAGTCGGTCAAAGAACAACTACTGACCGACTAGTTTGACATCTATTCGGTCGATGAACGTTCTTAGACCGACTAAAAGTGAACAGTAACTGGTACCAAAAATAGTTAATGAGTTAGTCGGTTAAAGAAGCATTGATGACCGACTAGTTTGCAACCTAGTCGGTCAACCAACGTTCTTAGACCGATTAACGATAAACAGTAACTCTTGAACATTTATCAAAGCCCACTAGTCGGTTCAAGAAGGTTTTCCGACCGACTGGATCGTCATCTAGTCGGTCGGTGTCCCTTCTTACACCGGCTAATGTGCACTGAAAGTTCCGAAATGGAGCGCGAAGCTCCGGGATCGATTTCTAAGACTCCTAGGCTTGATCTAACAATAAGATATGACCGATATGAAGCCCATCACGAATGACTTACTCCAAAATCGACGATTCTAAAGAAGAAGCTAGAAAATCACGACGAAACGATCGAAAACGAAAGCTACGGAGACGAAAACCACACATGAGGAGAAAATCCACCAAAACATATATATATAATATAATAAATCCAGATACAAGAAAACCAGTCGTTAAATCCTCCCCAACTTAAGAAAAATTCCGTCCTCGGAATTTCCCAACACTCGCGTGTCCGGAAACAAAAGTGGGAAACGCTCTCGCATCTCATCCTCATTCTCCCAAGTAGACTCTCCAGGCGAGCCGTGTCGCCACATCACCCTCACAAGATTGACAACCTTGTTCCGAAGTGACTTCTGACGCCTGTCCAGAATCTGCACTGGCTGCTGGTCATACGTCATATCGGGGCGAACGGTAATCTCCGAGAAATCCACAGCATGAGATGGATCGCTAATGTATCGACGAAGCCGCGACACATGGAAAACATTGTGAACTCCCTCCAAATATGGCAACAAGGCTAAGCGGTAGGCTACCTCGCCAACTTTCTCCAGAATGTCAAATGGTCCAATGTATCGCGGGCTTAACTTCCCTCGCTTCCCAAAGCGAATCACACCACGATTCGGGGAAATCTTCAAGAACACATGGTCGCCCGGCTGAAACTCCAAAGGATGCCGTTTAGCATCCGCCCAATGCTTAAAACGGTCCTGAGCAATCCTCAACCTCTCCCGAATGTTCCTGACAACATCCACGGCCTCCACGATCATCTCAGGCCCCAACAGCTCACGATCACCAACGTCATCCCAACTCAATGGCGATCGACATTTTCTCCCATAAAGAGCGACAAAAGGTGCCATGCCAATACTAGCCTGGAAGCTGTTGTTGTAGGAAAACTCTACCAGATGTAGATGGTCCTCCCACGAACCCTTGAAATCCAACATGCACGCCCTCAGCATGTCCTCCAAGATCTGAATCGTCCTCTCGGACTGGCCATCCGTCTGCGGATGGTACGCCGTGCTGAAACTCAGACGCGTACCCAAACTCTTCTGCAAACTCTGCCAGAACTGAGATGTGAACCTCGTGTCTCTGTCCGACACGATACTCACGGGGACTCCGTAAAGTCGTACGATCTCCTGCACGATTCACGTTACATCACCATCTAAACTAGAAAAAGGAAATAGAAACGGAGAGTAAAAGAATTTACCTCCATATATCTCCTCGCTAGCGCCTCAGTGGACTGTCCTACTCGGAATGGAATAAAGTGCGCGGATTTGGTCAATCGATCTACGATCACCCAAATCGCGTCATTCTGCTTCGGACTCCGAGGTAGTCCAGTCACGAAATCCATAGTGATGTGTTGCCACTTCCACTCCGGAATCGGAAGCGGTTGTAGCAACCCGGCCGTACGCTGATGCTCCGCCTTCACTTGTTGGCAAACCAAACACTTGGCTACACTCCGAGCCACACTCCTCTTCATGCCATGCCACCAATAGTTCAGACGAAGATCTTGGTACATCTTGGTCCCACCAGGATGCACAGGATACGGAGAACTGTGTGACTCCACCATCAACTCCTCTCTAATATCCCCAGCTGGCACACACAACCTGGCTCCAAACCTCAGCGAGCCATCCTCATGAATCAAAAAGTCAGTCCGCAGACCGGCTTCCACCTGCTCCCGAATCTTCACCAGCTTCGGATCCTCAGCCTGGCCAGCCTTGATCTGATCCACAATCGTCGACTGTATCTGCATACACATCAACGAAGAAGCCTCCCCAGGAAGAACAATCTCAACACCAGACTCGCAAAAATCCTGCTGCAATCTCCACTGCGAGGTCAAAATCATCACCGCTGGAAGCCTACTCAGCGCATCAGGAACCACATTCACCTTACCAGGGTGATATTGCAAATCAATCTCATAATCCGTCATGAGCTCCAACCATCGACGCTGTCGCATGTTGAGCTCCTTCTGAGTAAAAATATACTTCAAGCTTTTGTGATCGGTGAAGATCTTCACTTTCTCACTCAGCAGGAAGTGCCTCCAAATCTTAAGAGCAAACACAACAGCAGCCAACTCCAAATCATGCGTTGGGTAATTCTTCTCATGAACCTTGAGCTGACGAGACGCATAAGCCACTACATGCCCGTGCTGATGCAAAACACAACCGAGACCTTTGCCAGAAGCATCACAAAAGATCTCAAATCCACCACTGCGATCCGGCACAACAAGAATAGGGGCAGTCGTCAATCTCTCCCTCAGAACACCAAAAGCATTCTCACAATCACCCGACTAAACAAAAGGTACATCCTTCCGCGTCAATCTGGTCATCGGCTCAGCAATACGGGAAAAGTCCTTAATGAAACACCGATAGTAACCGGCAAGCCCAAGGAAACTCCGAATCTGACTGCGGAACAGGCCACTCTCTGATGGCCCTGATCTTCTCGGGATCCACCGAAATACCATCCCCCGTCACCACATGCCCCAGAAAAGCAACTCTATCCAGCCAAAACTCGCACTTCGAAAACTTAGCATACAACCGATGCTTCCTCAAAATCTCCAACACCGTCCTCAAGTGCGAGGCATGCTCTTCCTCCGACTTCGAATAGATCAGAATGTCATCAATAAAGATAACGAAAAACTTATCTAAAAAGTCATAGAAGATCAGATTCATCAGATTCATGAAAACTGCGGGTGCATTGGTTTCACCGAAAGGCATAACCACAAACTCGTAGTGTCCATACTTCGTCCTGAACGCTGTCTTCGGAACATCATCCTTCTTCACCTTCAACTGATGGTAACCACTCCTCAGATCCAACTTCGGAAACACCCTCGAACCTCCAAGCTGATCAAAAATATCATCGATGCGAGGCAACAGGTATTTATTCTTGATGGTCACCGCATTCAACTCCCGATAGTCCACGCACATGCGACGCGAACCATCCTTCTTCTTCACCAGCAGCACCGGTGCTCCCCACGGAGACACACTAGGGTTGATATAACCCTTCTGCAAAGGCTCATCCAGCTGCTTCCGCAATTCCTCCAACTCAGCGGGTGCCATACGATACTGCGCCTTCGAAATCGGCTGCGCTCCCGGAACAAGATCAATAGAAAATTCTAAAGCTCGATCAGGTGGTAAACCAGACATCTCCTCGGGGAAGACGTCATCAAAATCCCGCACAACCGCTGGCCTCTCCAGCCCCATCTGCATAGCCACAACCTCCACTGGCCTGGCCCGAAACCTGACCGGACCAAGCGAACTGCTATCCCGGCAGAACGCAAACACTGGGTGTCTGGGAATCTCGAACACCACCTTCTTCTTCCGACAGTCGATCGTAGCATAGAAGCTCGCAAGCCAATCCATCCCAAGGACCACATCATAGTTGATGATGTCGTGGACAATGAAATCAGCGTAAAGCTCATGTCCACAGACCACCAACGGGCAAGAATTGCAACCAAGATGCACCGAGACCACGCCATTTCCCGTGACGATATTCCAACTCTTGGGAAGAGGGGACGTCAACAAGGAATGCTTCCCCAAGAAGCCCCGAGAAATAATGCACATCGATGCACCAGAGTCAAAGAGGACTCGCGCAGGAAATGTGCACACCAAAATCACACCTACAAACAGTCTAACAATCAAGCCCTAGTCTAGCAAACAATCATGTTCAAGCAAACAACATAATCTAACAAACAAGCCAAATAAGAAAGGAACAGCTAGGTGAGGATTACCTGTGATAACCTCATCCACAGCCCCGTTCTCCACAGCGGTCATCCGAAAAGCCTGCCTCCTCGGCGGAATAGCCTGCTGAAAAGCCTGCCTCTGTGGAACAAGAGCATCTCCACGTCCAGCAGGAACAGTCGCTCTCTGCTGCAACGGATGTGCTGCAACAGGTGCCCTCTGCAGCTGATTCACATGCCGACAATCCTTCGCGACATGAGAAGCATCACCACAAACCAAACACTGGCCCAGAAACTTCCTACACTGATCCTTGATGTGGCCAGGCTTGCCGCAGAAATGGCAAGTCTTCAGATTAGGCCCTCCTGGCCTCTTGAACTGCACCGGATGATTAGGCTTGAAACCAGGCCTAACCACCGCTCTGGCCTGCTCCATAGGCCTCTTCCCAGCACCAGAAACATGTCCTCTCCTCTGACTCAGGTTCAGCTCCTGCCTCCTCGCAGCGACCAGAACCTTCTGATAAGAGTCCAGATCAGAGAAAGACACAAAACTCTGGAGCTCCAAAGCAAGTCCCTGCAGGAACCTCTGAGCCCTCTCATCAGCATCCTGCACCATCTTCAGTGCGAACCGACTAAGCCTAGTGAACTCTTGGTGGTACAGGTCCACCGTTGAGCTCCCTTGCTTCAGATCAATGAAGCGCTGCAGCATCTTCTTCCTAGCAGCCTTCGGAAAGAACTCCTCATCAAACCTGGAATTAAAGGTAGCCCAAGCTATCGGCTCCACCAACATCTTCTCTTCCGCATCCCACCAGTTCCGAGCGTTATCCTTGAGTTGCCTCTTCGCCAGATCAACCCATCCAGCCGGGGTGATCTTGGCCATCTTCAAGTTATCCTCAATGTTCCGAATCCACTCATCGGTAGCCAGAGGACCCTCAGACCCATCAAAATATGCGGGACCCAGCTCCCGAAATTGCTTCGCTCCCGGCTCAGAGCGAGGGGCATCCTGGATTACCCGACCAGCTCGAACAACTGGAGCATTCTGGACTTGCAGGAGCACGCCCTGCTTCACCTGCATCATCTGAAGCATCATCCACATCATCTCTCCATTGGTGGGTTCCCGCTCAGGCTCCTCATCATGAGGGGGCGCACCACTACCACCACCACCACCACGGGTGATTCGCCTTCCTGCCATCTAATGACACAGAAAACGAAACAATTAGACTCATAGCTTATGACTCGGACGTCGAACTTAGTTTATTGGACATTCTAATATTATTATCGCTATTCCGACAATTTGCAGTTACAGAAGGGGACCTGCATGGGCCACCAACAAAACCTGTCACGCCCCGCTTCCCTAAAATGGAGGCGAGACGTGAGAAGGTCCGCACTAGAGTGGAGCTGTGAAGCCCCAAACCCGATAAGCGTCAATAAAACATAAGCAGGTCCCTGTAACCACAAACGGAACAACAATAATAACACGAGAGACAGAATTAAAATCTCATATCTCATAATTTGTCCAACATAAAAATTAAGTTCAACATCCAGAAAAACCACCAGGCTAAAAGAAAGAGTCTGAAGGCCCAGAACAAGGCCAACAAAAGGGACGACAAAACAAAGTATAGGTGCCACGCACCGACAACTAAACAGCAGTCTAAACAAAAAGGGAAAGCTCAACGAAGACACTAGGACTGGTCCCCAGTGTCCACGTACTCCTCGCCAAACACAAGCTCGGGCTCGGCGTCAGCAAACACCTCGTCCTCAACAATGTACTCAGGCTCAGGGTCTAACATGTGTCACCCAAAAGAGTAAAGGGGCACATGTCAGCAAGTCTAAAAGACTTGGGCAAGGAAACTGAAAAGGAAGGCAACTAGCAACCTAGCAGTGATAGTATGCATGACATGGCAGTTATGGTATGAGTGCACAAGCAAGACATGGTGAAACAGTAAGTACAAGAGAACAATTATCGGGACAAGTCAAGAGTAGCCAAGCTACTAACAATCTCAATCTTTTCACTAGTCACGTTTCAAGTTGTTTGTAGATGTTTACGCCTTACAGCTGAACGGTTTGGCATTCACGCTGATTGGCCGCTTAACACTACCCCAGAACCCAGAGTTTACACCTTACAACTGCAGTTGCTGATCGGGCAGACTCCCAGTTGAATGGCCGCTTAACTCTTACCCCAATACCCACATGTAGACGAGCCAGGGTCCCTGCACACGAACTCAGTAAATGAGCCAGGGTTGCCCCGCACAAGAGCTCGTTTCTTGGATCACAACCAGGAGCGTATTTCATTTGGCATAGGGGTGCACCTAGCCTCAATCATTTCACAAGATGTAGCGGAGCTACACAATCACGGGAACACTTAAAGAATGCAATGACATGACGATTAATTTGCGTACCGTTAATGGAAATTAAACATGACATGGTAGTTATGCAACATGATAAGTGACGGATCTAGCTTCGTTGTCAAGCTAGTTCCTAAAATTACGCCTAGGCGAGTATCATTTCGTCGCCTAGTCTCTTTTACGCCTACAACAAGCAAATGGCCTAAAACATGGCCTAAAACCCTAAGTGGCAAGTTTCACTTGCCTAGCACCGAGGATGACGATCAACGGGGGTTCGTCCCACGGATGCTAATCTACGGGGAAGTCGCTGTTATGGAGAAACAATCATCAAAACAACATTCATTTCATTAGGGTTTCACAAAAACACAACGGGTTATGAAAACATTAAGAGATCGATTATTACCGTATCGGAAGCGGAAGAATGATGCCGAGCAAGCACGGCAATGGAAGAAACGCTCCGGGGAACCTAGGGTTCAGATCTGAAATGGATGGGGAAAATCTGGAGAAATGGGGTTTTGGGAGATTTTGGGGGTTGGATGAAGGTTTGAGTATGGTGGAAGGTGGAAAGTATTAAGTGAGGGTTTGGATGATGGAGGATGAGCTTGGAATGAAGGTTTGAGGGTTTGGGGAAGATGAGAGCTCAATGGGGGAGAAATTAGGTTTAGAGTTGAAGAAGAAGAAGAAGAAAACGTTTGGGAGGGGTATTTATAGGGTTTGATGTCGGCTAGGGCAAAATTAGGGTTTACTGCGCTGATTAGTCGGTAAAAGAACAACTGTTGACCGACTAGTTTGAGAACTAGTCGGTCGGTTGACCAACACAGACCGACTAAGTATAAACAGTAGCTCCAGACGAAAACCTGAACTAAGAGTTAGTCGGTCAAAGAACAACTACTGACCGACTAGTTTGACATCTAGTCGGTCGATGAACGTTCTTAGACCGACTAAAAGTGAACAGTAACTGGTACCAAAAATAGTTAATGAGTTAGTCGGTTAAAGAAGCATTGATGACCTACTAGTTTGCAACCTAGTCGGTCAACCAACGTTCTTAGACCGACTAACGATAAACTGTAACTCTTGAACATTTATCAAATCCCACTAGTCGGTTCAAGAAGGTTTTCCGACCGACTGGATCGTCATCTAGTCGGTCGGTGTCCCTTCTTACACCGGCTAATGTGCACTGAAAGTTCCGAAATGGAGCGCGAAGCTCCGGGATCGATTTCTAAGACTCCTAGGCTTGATCTAATAATAATATATGACCGATATGAAGCCCGTCACGAATGACTTACTCCAAAATCGACGATTCTAAAGAAGAAGCTAGAAAATCACGACGAAACGATCGAAAACGAAAGCTACGGAGACGAAAACCACACATGAGAAGAAAATCCACCAAAACATATATATATAATATAATAAATCCAGATACAAGAAAACCAGTCGTTACATATGCCTAATAAAAATGTCACCTTTAACAAAAAGGATTTCATTTTGCTAAAAGTTCACATTTTTAAGGAAACCCTAGCCTAGCTAAGCCGTCTCATGAAACTGAGCTGAAGTTTGCTATAGGAAAATTTAATTTGTAAGATGAATGCGACCCCAAGAAAATTTTGGTAGTTAGGTTAGTCCCTTAGCTACAATTTTGATTCTCAGCAAATGATAATTTGACTACTGCAATTAGCTCAAAAAATGCTAGTATTTCAGCCTGCCAGATTCTATCAGGATTGTGTAGACCATGCCGTTTTTGCAATCAATCTGGCTGTAGGTGTTCATTTGGAGCAAATTTGGTTCCATTGGAAAGATAAGAACCATATCTACAACTTTCATGGGACCAAAATTCCATATTCAAATCGTAACTGGTCCTAATCCACTAATCTATACACCCCTGAAAGCTGTCTGAAAACAGTTTTGATAGACTTTACGAGTTAATTCATTATAAATCAACCAATTGGTTTGAGTGCGTGAAATTTTGTATGCGAGTCCAAGACTACTACATCTACAACCCATAATGAGAGAAAAATTTAAAGTATAGTTCAAAAATGTGGAGGAATATGCCTATATTTGTGGCTGTTCTGAAATTTTCTGCAGCTGGGTCTACATGAGTGAGTTGGTTTAGCTCCAATCGTGGTGTTTTGTGTTTTTATGGCCTCATTACATGATTATGCCATTGTCTATCATAAACCGATGTTCTTGGTTGCACCATGCTTAAGTAGTACTTAATCCCCAGTTATGCACAATGCAAAAATGTTCATCGATGTGTAGACATAGTGGCAAATTGAATGTAGAATTGCTCTCTTATGTTGCAAGCTTGAGATGGATGTTGTTGTATATATTTTGGAAGTGTATGTTATGTAGTTTCATGCAAGAACATGTCAAATGAACTCATGTCATATGCATATCACCTTAGGACTAATGGTTAGTTAAAAAAAGAGAAACCTAGGGTTAGCTTGTTCCACTATAAGGTGGGTGAGTGCCCTAGGGAGGGTTTGGGGGAAACCAAGGTAACGAGTGGACATGCGGGGATGGACAGCTGAGTTTGTGGGCACTCCTGACGATCCCTCAGAGGTGGGGAGTTGGTGCGGTTTGGGTTGAGTTGGTTGTGTTGGAGAACGGCTTCTTTCGTAAGAGCTTGTCTCGGGAAGTCGTAGCATTCCACCCACCTTACCGGGTGAGGTCCAGTCCCTGATGTCTGTCCCGTTACTTAGGTTTCGAATTCATGCATGAAAACTAACTTAAAATGACTAAAAATCAGTAACCCTGGAATGTGATACCTTTTTTCTTGTTTGTGCACTATGATTAGAGTGGTAGATTTGTGGAGTTCCTAATGGCCACGCTGCGACATGTCCCCCTTCCCCCACACAGGAACATGTTGTTGGATGCAACGATCTAGGATCTCTGGTTTGATGATGACAAACGTGTGCAAACTATATAACGTGTGTGCTAAGTGTGTTTCAGGAATGGCAAAACGGTAAATTATCAAAGTGATGACTTAGTCAACCGATGGAGAAATTGCTATCCACACAGCTAATGGACTTGGTCAAAGTGCTATACCCAAAGCTATTTGACTTGGTCAATATGGAGAGAGATGGAATCTATCTGAGATTTGGTCAAATCAATTAGAGGGATGTGCTGAAATCCTATTCCAATTCCATCCTATATTCAAATCCCTAATTCCCTAACTTCATGGGATTCTCTCTTGCCGAAATACAAGACCCATGCCATAATCCTCATCGATAAAAACCCTAAGGGAAGCCGCATCAAAAAAATCCCTAAGAGAAACTGCACACCTTTTTTATTTGGAAATTTTTTAAGAGCAGGCCGAAATTGGGGGGACAGCTGAAACAAAAAACTCAAGAGAGAGGGCCGACATTCTTTAAAAAGAGGAGGCGCATCATGTTTTTTTTCAACCTGAAAAATTCTTAGCAGTCATCCAAAAATTCTTGTCAAGCACAAACCTTTAAAAAATTCCCAAGGCTGCCTCAATTTTTCAAAGCATTCTCCAAGAGCCGGCTTCTTCATCAAAATAAATGTCAAACCCTCAAAAACCCAAGTCTGCCGAACTTTGAAGGAGCCTTCTTCCTTTTATTTTATTTTTTTTAAAAAAGGCACTATCATCCCTTTTTAAGTGCTGCTCTTCTTCGTTTTAATTTTTTTGACATTGCACTTTCATTCATTCTTTTTTTGGGATCTTCATCAAAATTTTAAGAGGAGGCAAGCCGCACAGAATTTTTGAAGGGCATCACACAAAACAATTTTTGGGGTTTTCTTTGCAAAATCTCTTTGAAGCAGCCGCACAAAAGAAAAGCTGCCGCACAATTTTTTTTGAGAAGAGCCGCAACAAATAAATTTCGGGGCTTCTTTGTGCTTTATTATTGATTGCCGTTGCCTGCCATTGCCAAAGTTTAATTTTTTGTTGTGATTATTTTTACAGGGAGCCGCAAAACAAAGCCGCATGAGATTGAAAGAGGCGCACAAATTTTTGTGTTTTCCCAAGGCAGCCGAAATATTGTGCTAGGCATTTTTTAATCCCCAGCCGCATGTTTTGATTGACGTCATCCGCAAGTTCCAAGGGGCCGAATCTATCAAGGAGTGAGGGAAGTACCAACACCGAGGGAAGTACCAAAGGCCGAAATTTCAGGGTGTTCGTTGACGTATCATTGAGGTGCTGAGGTGACGTGACGAGACGACTACTAGCCAGACGACTTCTGGCCTGTGCCGATTGACGAAGACTACGCCGCTACACAAACTGAGCTTTCTAAACTCTATTGTTTATTATTTTGTGTAGTGGTTGCTAGATCTTTGTAGGGGAAACTTTACCTATATTTTGGGATTATTTTGGGACTTGTCTGGTTGGGGCTAGACAAGTGGGACCCAGCTAGTTTGGGACTAGCTGGTAGAAAGCGTTACTAGGATTGTTAGTGAGAGAAAACACAGTGAGTGGGGGTACTGAGAGCCTAGCGAGTGTAGAGACATAGAGGGTGCTCTGAGCGTGCTCTAACTTGTGGTTTTGTACCTATTGCACTATTCAATACTAGTATCTGCTTTGTGGGCTAGAGTAGGTCGTTAGGACGACCGAACCAGGGTAAATATGCTGTGTACTCTGTGTCTGCATTTTATTTACTCTGCTGCTGCTATAACTGCGTGAGTTTGTTCGTGGGTTGCACGAATTATTTTATAAGCATATTCACCCCCCTCTAGGCTAGGATCCAGATCCAACACATGTGCCAGTCTACATGCGACGGGACTAAGGACAGAGACCCCGGAGGGCAGCTCGTCTCAGCAGGGTCCGTAGAGTCCGTAGTTGTGTGAGTCTTGTAGTTTAGTTTTAGGGGGGAATGAGCTGAGAGTAGTGTTTTATACCCCCCTTCCCATTGTACCCTGTAGTGTGAGTTGTACTTTTGTGGGGGTTCTAGCTGTTTTTGGGTTATGATGTGGACTAGTACGGTACTAGTTGTGTAGTTATAGTGCTCTGTGACGCATGGGTGTTCTGTTTGTCGTACTTTACTTTGCTGCATGTGTCGTAGTACCGTGTACTTTCCTTCTGTGTTGGAGCTATACTGTTCTGCTTGTCTTTCAGTCTGTACTTTATTGCATGTGTTTCCTCAGTGTTTGCAGTGGCCTGCGAGTCATTTGGTGTACACATTAGTGCTTGGTATTTTAAAACCGCGGTTGTCACCCCAATCCTCCCTATTTTGGGTAGCAGGACATGACAGGTTTTGTGGTGGCCCATGCAGGTTCACGCACACTGCGATACGCGTAAGGGGAATACATGTAAGGCTCCAATATTGGTACATGGTACTAAATTATTTGTTTTGTTTCTCACCTGCAGATGGAAGGTGGGAATGGGACTTCCGGAGGGACCGGAGCATCGGATGGCGGGATTGGTCCAGCTGGTGACGGTCAGTCTTCAGGTGATATGACCTCAGAGTCAGCCTTGATGGCTAAGGTTCTGATGGGTATTTTAGAGCATATGAGTTAGATAGAGGAGAGGCCAGCGGTACCGAAGCCGTCGAGCTACAAGGAGTTCAAGACGCTGCGTCCACGATATTTCTCGGGCAAGGAGACTAGCCTTGAGGTAGATGGGTGGCTACGCCTAGTGTGCAGCAATTTCCATCCGAGCGCACGATGGGCAAAATTAACCCCGTCGTACGCGGGGGTTAAAACACCTAGTGTGAAGCAATTTCCATCCGCGCGCACGACGGTCAAAATTACCCCCGTCGTGCGCGTCGTCCGCGGGGCTTAAAACGCACAAGTGTGGAGCATTTTCCAGCCGCGCGCATGACGGGCAAAATTACCCCCCGTCGTGCACGTCGTGCGCGGGGCTTAAAACGTACAAGTGTGGAGCATTTTCCATCGGCGCGCACGACGGGCAAAATTATCCCCGTCGTGCGTGTCGTGTGCGGGAAAACGCACAAGTGTAAAGCAATTTCCATCCGCGCGCACGACGGGCAAAATTACCCCGTCGTGCACGAGCGGTAAAACACAACTTGTAAAGCAAAATTACCCCCTCGTGCGTGTCGTCTGCGGGGCTTAAAACGCACAATGTGGAGCATTTTCCAGCCATGCGCACGACGGGCAAAAATACGCCCCGTCGTACGCGGGGGTTAAAACGCACAAGTGTGGAGCAATTTCCATCCGCGCGCACGACGGGCAAAATTACCCCCCGTCGTGCGCGTCGTGCGCGGGGCTTAAAACGTACAAGTGTGGAGCATTTTCCATTGGCGCGCACGACGGGCAAAATTACCCCCGTCGTGCGTGGGGGGGGGGGGGGGTAAAAGGCCTGATGTGGAGCAATTTCCATCCGCGCGTACGACGGGCAAAATTAACCCCGTCGTGCGCGTCGTGTGCGGGGAACCGATCAAGTGTAAAGCAATTTCCATCCGCGCGCACGATGGGAAAAATTACCCCCGTCGTGCGTGAGGGGTAAAATGCAACGTGTAAAGCAATTTCCATCGGCGTGCACGACGGGCAGAATTACCCCCGTCGTGCGCGTGGGTTAAAACGCCTAGTGTGCAGCAATTTCCATCCGAGCGCACGACTGGCAAAATTAACCCCGTCGTACGCGGGGGTTAAAACGCCTAGTGTGAAGCAATTTCCATCCGCGCGCACGACGGGCAAAATTACCCCCGTCGTGCGCGTCGTGCGCGGGGCTTAAAACGCACAAGTATGGAGCATTTTCCAGCCGCGCGCACGACGGGCAAAAATACGCCCCGTCGTGCGCGGGGGGTTAAAACGCCTAGTGTGAAGCAGTTTCCATCCGTGCGCACGACGGGCAAAATTACCCCCAGTCATGCGCGTTGTGCGCGGGGCTTAAAACGTACAAGTGTGGAGCATTTTCCATCGGCGCGCACGACGGGCAAAATTACCCCCGTCGTGCGCGGGGGGGTAAAATGCCTGATGTGGAGCAATTTCCATCCGCGCGCACGACGGGCAAAATTAACCCCGTCGTGCACGTCGTGTGCGGGGAACCGCACAAGTGTAAAGCAATTTCCATCCGCGCGCACGACGGGCAAAATTACCCCCGTCGTGCGCGAGGGGTAAAACGCAACGTGTAAAGCAATTTCCATCGGCGCGCACGACGGGCAAAATTACCCCCGTCGTGCGCGTGGGTTAAAATGCCTAGTGTGCAGCAATTTCCATCCGAGCGCACGACGAGCAAAATTAACCCCGTCGTACGCGGGGGGTTAAAACGCCTAGTGTGAAGCAATTTCCATCCGTGCGCACGACGGGCAAAATTACCCCCATCGTGCGCGTCGTCCGCAGGACTTAAAACGCACAAGTGTGGAGCATTTTCCAGCCACGCACACGACGGGCAAAAATACGCCCCGTCGTGCGCGTGGGTTAAAACGCTTAGTGTGCAGCAATTTCCATCCGAGCGCACGACGGGCAAAATTAACCCCGTCGTACGCGGGGGTTAAAACGCCTAGTGTGAAGCAATTTCCATCCAAGCGCACGACGGGCAAAATTACTCCCGTCGTGCGCGTCGTCCGCGGGGCTTAAAACGCACAAGTGTGGAGCATTTTCCAGCCGCGTGCACGACGGGCAAAAATACGCCCCGTCGTGCGCGGGGGGTTAAAACGCCTAGTGTGAAGCAATTTCCATCCGCGCGTACGACGGGCAAAATTACCCCCAGTCGTGCGCGTCGTGCGCGGGGCTTAAAACGTACAAGTGTGGAACATTTTCCATCGGCGCGCACGACGGGCAAAATTACCCCCCGTCGTGCGCGGGGGGTAAAATGCCTGATGTGGAGCAATTTCCATCCGCGCGCACGACGGGCAAAATTAACCCCGTCGTGCGCGTCGTGTGCGGGGCTTAAAACGCACAAGTGTGGGGCAATTTCCATCCGTGCGCACGACAGGCAAAATTTCCCCCGTCATGCGCGGGGGGTAAAACGCAACGCGTGAAGCAATTTCCATCCGCGCGCACGACGGGCAAAATTACCACCGTCGTGCGCGTTGTGCGCGGGGGTTAAAACGTAACGTGAGTAGCAATTTCAAGCCGCACGCACGACGGGCCAAAATACGCCCCGTCGTGCGCGGGGGTTAAAACGCCTAGTGTGAAGCAATTTCCATCCGTGTGCACGACGGGCAAAATTACCCCCGCCGTGCGCGTCGTGCGCGGGGCTTCAAACGCACAAGTGACAAGTGTGGAGAAATTTCCATACGAAGGTAGCAATATGGGTAAACATATCTTTTAATTTCTTACAACGAGTGATTATTTTGCACAAAACCTAACATCAATTTTATACCGAATTTTTTTCAATATCAACATTCTTGTTGTCTCTTTTTAATCGGTGACGTGCATTATAAATTGATTTGCATGGAAGGTTGGATTTTCCTACAGGACTTTCTAAATTTCAACCGGCCTCAGCGTGTTATTTGCCAAATCTCTCAATGATTCCATCTCCATTCCCTGCAACTGCCATCGGAATGGCCCTCGACATAATTAGCAGCTTAATGGTTGTGCCTGCCCTCAACGACTGTTAACCTCCGCTGACCGCTGGATTTTTGTACGACATAAATAGTACCTTGGATTTTTGTACCTTCTCCAGCAATCTCAACCGTATCTGCATGCATGTAAAATCACCAAATTTCTACATCATTTTCCACCCAATTGAATAAGAATTTCACCTATAGTGTATTTAAAAGTATATACTTACCAAATGGAATACCTCGAAAATCCCTACTTTCACACCCAAGAAAGGAAGAAAATGCTAATGTATCCTAGAAGGTCCGCTGACCGCTGAGATCTTCTGGGAAGATTTGAAGGTGCATTTTGGTTGCAAATGCTTCTTTATCCTAGAAGGTACGCTTACAGCTGAGATCTTCTGGGAAGATTTGAAGGTGCATTTTTGTTGCGTAGTTAGCCTGATTTCATTGGAGTCATTTTCTACCGCCGTCCCATTCTGTTTACAGGCATCTACATCATGAAGGAAATGGTCCACATTGAAATAGCAGGAGTAACTGTAAATTTTATCTTCCATCTACCATGGTATATATCTACATCAAGCAGAACGAAGCAATGGTTAGAATGTGTCCGGTTAAACTGAGAAACAAACATATTATAAGAAAAATA
>CM061136.1:152803457-152907272 GCA_030789695.1 Scilla litardierei | reverse complement strand
CCTCTTCTGACCGGGAATCTTATCAGAAGGTTTTGGTCGCTGCCAAGAGGCAGGAGCTGCTCGTGAACCAGAGGAAGGGGTCTGTTGTTGGTGCTGTGAGGAGGCCTGTGGAGCAGGCGAGAGCTGTGGTTAGGCCTGGATTCAGGCCGAACCCGCCTGTTCAGTTTAAGAGGCCAGGAGGGCCCGTTCGGAGGACTTGCAATTTCTGTGGCAAGGAGGGCCATATCAAGGAATCATGTAGGAAGTTCTTGGGGCAATGTATTATCTGTGGAGATCCCGCCCATGCTATCCGGGAGTGCCCGAGGTTGAGGCAACCTTGGAGGACACCTATTGCTGCCCCGTCGTTGCAGCAGAGAGCCCCGGTGCCCGCTGGTCGTGGGGTGCCCCTCGTTCCGCAGGGGCAGGCTTTCCGGCAGGCCGCTCCGCCGAGGAGGCAGGCATTTCTGATGACTGAGGAGGAGGTTTTGGCCATGGATGAGGTCATTGCAGGTAACTTTAGATCTAGATTGTTCCTTCCTTAATTAATTGATTGTTAAATTATGTGAATGCTTGTGTATGGTGTTGCTAGGATAAGATTTGATCGATTAGACTGTTTGTTAGGTGTGGTTTTGGTTTGCACGTTCCCTGCCCGAGTCCTCTTTGACTCAGGTGCGTCAATGTGCATTTTGGCCCAGAGCTTCGTGGAGAAGCATTCCTTGTCGACGTCCCCTCTCTCCAAGAGTTGGAATATCGTCACAGGGAATGGAGTAGTCACGGTGCATCGTGGGTGCGGTCCTTGCTCTGTGGTGGTTTGTGGACATGAGCTTTATGCTGATTTTATTGTCCACAACATCACCAACTATGATGCGGTCTTTGGGATGGATTGGCTTGCGAGCTTCTATGCTACGATCGACTGCAGGAGGAAGAAGGTGGTGTTCGAGATTCCCGGACATCCAGTGTTCGAGTTCAGTCGTGGTAGCCGTTCGCTTGGTCCTGTCAGATTTCGGGCCAGGCCGGTGGAGGCTGTGGCTATGCAGATGGAGCTGGAGTGGCCAGCTGTGGTGCGAGATTTTGGCGACGTCTTCCCCGAGGAGATGTTTGGTCTGCCGCCTGATCGAGCTTTGGAATTTTCTATCGACCTTGTTCCAGGTGCGCAGCCGATTTCGAAGGCGCCGTATCGTATGGCACCTGCAGAGTTGGAAGAGTTGCGGAAGCAGTTAGATGAGCTTTTGCGGAAGGGTTATATTAATCCTAGCGTGTCTCCGTGGGGAGCACCGGTGTTGTTGGTTAAGAAGAAGGATGGTTCGCGTCGCATGTGCGTGGACTATCGGGAGTTGAATGCGGTGACCATTAAGAATAAATACCCGTTGCCTCGCATCGATGATATTTTTGATCAGCTTGGAGGTTCGAGGGTGTTTTCTAAATTGGATTTGAGGAGTGGTTACCATCAGTTGAAGGTGAAGAGGGATGATGTTCCGAAGACAGCGTTCAGGACGAAGTATGGACACTATGAGTTTGTGGTTATGCCTTTCGGTGTAACTAACGCGTCCGCAGTTTTCATGAATCTGATGAACCTGATTTTCTACGAATTTTTGGATAAGTTTGTCGTTATCTTTATTGACGACATTCTGATCTATTCGAAGTCGGAGGAAGAGCATGCCTCGCACTTAAGGACGGTGTTGGAGATTTTGAGGAAGCATCGGTTGTATGCTAAGTTTTCGAAGTGCGAGTTTTGGCTGGATAGAGTTGCTTTTCTCGGGCATGTGGTGACTGGAGATGGTATCTCAGTGGATCCCGAGAAGATACGGGCCATCAGGGAGTGGCATGTTCCGTCGTCAGCGTCTGAGATCCGGAGTTTCCTTGGACTTGCTGGTTACTATCGGCGATTCATTAAGGACTTTTCCCGTATTGCTGAGCCGATGACCAGGTTGACGCGGAAGGATGTTGCTTATGTTTGGTCGGGTGATTGCGAGAGTGCTTTTGGTGTTCTGAAGGAGAGGTTGACGAGTGCCCCTATTCTTGTCGTGCCTGACCGCAGCAGTGGATTTGAGATCTTTTGCGATGCTTCTGGCAAGGGTCTCGGTTGTGTGTTGCATCAGCACGGGCATGTTGTGGCGTATGCGTCTCGTCAGCTTAAGGTTCATGAGAAGAATTATCCGACGCATGATTTGGAGTTGGCTGCCGTTGTGTTTGCTCTTAAGATTTGGAGGCACTTCTTGCTGAGTGAGAAAGTGAAGATTTTCACCGATCACAAAAGCTTGAAGTACATTTTCACGCAGAAGGAGCTCAACATGCGACAGCGTCGATGGTTGGAGCTTATGGCGGATTATGATATTGATTTGCAATATCACCCTGGCAAGGTGAATATGGTTCCAGATGCTTTGAGTAGGCTGCCAGCGGTGATGATTTTGACCTCGCAGTGGAGATTGCAGCAGGATTTTTGCGAGTCTGGTATGGAGATTGTTCTTCCTGGGGAGGCTTCTTCGTTGAAGTACATGCAGGTACAGTCGACGATCGTGGATCGGATTAAGGCTGGCCAGGCTGAGGATCCGAAGCTGGTGAAGATTCGGGAGCAGGTGGAAGCCGGTCTGCGGACTGACTTTTTGATTCATGAGGATGGCTCGCTGAGGTTTGGAGCCAGGTTGTGTGTGCCTGCTGGGGATATCAGAGAGGAGTTGATGGTGGAGGCACACAGTTCGTCGTATTCTGTGCACCCTGGTGGCACCAAGATGTACCAGGATCTTCGTTTGAATTATTGGTGGCATGGTATGAAGAGGAGTGTGGCTCGGAGTGTAGCCAAGTGCTTGGTTTGCCAGCAAGTGAAGGCGGAGCATCAGCGTACGGCCGGGTTGCTACAACCGCTTCCGATTCCGGAGTGGAAGTGGCAACACATCACTATGGATTTCGTGACTGGACTACCTCGGAGTCCGAAGCAGAATGACGCGATTTGGGTGATCGTAGATCGATTGACCAAATCTGCGCACTTTATTCCGTTCCGAGTGGGACAGTCCACTGAGGCGCTAGCAAGGAGATATATGGAGGTAAAATTCTTTTACTCTCCGTTTTTATTTCCTTTTCCTAGCTTAGATAGTGATGTAACGTGAATCGTGCAGGAGGTTGTGCGACTTCATGGAGTCCCCGTGAGTATCGTGTCTGACAGAGACACGAGGTTCACATCTCAGTTCTGGCAGAGTTTGCAGAAGATCTTGGGTACGCGTCTGAGTTTCAGCACGGCGTACCATCCGCAGACGGATGGCCAGTCCGAGAGGACGATTCAGATTTTGGAAGACATGCTGAGGGCGTGCATGTTGGATTTCAAGGGTTCGTGGGAGGACCATCTGCATTTGGCGGAGTTCTCTTACAACAACAGCTTCCAGGCGAGTATTGGCATGGCGCCTTTCGCCGCTCTTTATGGGAGGAAATGTCGATCGCCATTGAGTTGGGATGACGTTGGTGATCGGGAGTTGTTGGGACCTGAGATGATCGTGGAGGCCGTGGATATCGTCAGGAATATTCGGGAGAGGTTGAGGATTGCTCAGGACCGTTTTAAGCATTGGGCGGATGCTAAACGTCGTCCTTTGGAGTTTCAGCCAGGCGACCATGTGTTCTTGAAGATTTCCCTGAATCGTGGTGTGATTCGTTTCGGGAAGCGTGGGAAGTTGAGCCCGCGATACATTGGACCGTTTGACGTATTGAAGAGGGTTGGCGAGGTAGCTTATCGCTTGGCCTTGCCGCCATCTTTGGAAGGAGTTCACAATGTTTTCCATGTGTCGCAGCTTCGTCGATACATTAGTGATCCGTCTCATGCGGTGGATTTTTCGGAGATTACCGTTCGCCCCGATATGACGTATGACCAGCATCCAGTGCAGATTCTGGACAGGCGTCAGAAGTCGCTTCGGAACAAGGTTGTCAATCTTGTGAGGGTGATGTGGCGACACGGTTCGCCGGGAGAATCTACTTGGGAGAATGAGGATGAGATGTGAGTGCGTTTCCCACTTTTGTTTCCGGACTCGTGAGTTTTCGGAAATTCCGAGGACGGAATTTTTCTTAAGTTGGGGAGGATGTAACGACTGCTTTTCATGTATCTGGATTTAATATAATATAATATATGTTTTGGTGGATTTTCTCCTCTTGTGTGGTTTTCGTCTCCGTAGTTTTCATTTTCGATCGATTCGTCGTATTTTCTCGATTCTTCCTTAGGATTGTCGATTTCGAAGTATGTCACTCGTGACGGACTTCATAACGGTCGTATCTAACTATTAGATCAAGCCTAGGAGTCTTAGGAATCGATCCCGGGGCCCCGCGCTCCGTATCGGAACTTTTCTGTGCTCATTAGCCGATGTAAGAAGGGCCACCGACCGACTAAATGACGATCCAGTCGGTCAGCAATCCTTCTTGGACCGACTAGTTTGCTTTCTAAATTTCTCAGGAGTTACTGTTTATCGTTAGTCGGTCTAAGAACGTTGGTTGACCGACTAGGTTGCAAACTAGTCGGTCAGCAATGCTTCTTGAACCGACTAACTTATCATCTTATTTTTGTATCAGCTACTGTTTACTCTTAGTCGGTCTAAGAACGTTCATCGACCGACTAGATGCCAAACTAGTCGGTCAGTACTTGTTCATGGACCGACTAACTCTAGAATCCTATTTTCGTTCAGGAGTTACTGTTTGCACTTAGTCGGTCTGCGTTGATCGACCGACCGACTAGTTGCCAAACTAGTCGGTCAGTGGTTGCTCTTTGACCGACTAACCAGTGTTAAAACCCTAATTTCTGGGCAGCCGCCAGCCCAACCTATTTATACCCAACCCAAACGACTTCTTCTTCTCCAACACGACCCAAAACCTTAAAACTTCCCCCTTGAGCCCCCATCTTCCTCCAAGCTTCATTTCTTCATTCCAAGCCTCAAATCCATCATCCAAACCATCCATTCACCCTATCCACCTCTCATCTTCCCCAAATCTCCATCAAAACCCATCAAAATCCCCAAATCCCCCAAAACCCTAGTTTCCCCAAACTTCTCCATTTGCTTCCAGATCTGATCCTAGGGTTCCACGGAGTGTTTCTTCCGCCTCCTCTCGGTAAGAAATCGATCTACCGTTGTTTTCTTATCCTATTGTAATTTTTATGAAACCCTAATAAAATACTTGTGTTTTGATGATTGTTCCCCATAACAGCGATTCCCCGTAAGCTAGCATCCGCGGAAACGAACTTTCGTAACCGTCATCCCCGGTGATAGGCAAGTGAAACTTGCATCTCTTGGTTTAGGCCATGTCTTAGACCATTTCCCTTGCTTTAGCGTAAAAGAGACTAAACGGTGAAAGGATAGCCGTTTAGACGCCATTGACCTAGCTTGACAACGAAGCTTGGTCCGTCACCCTCCTCATGCTCATATGTCACGTTTAAATTCCATTAACGGTACGCAATTATCTGTTCATGGCATTGCATAGTGATTATTTATCGTGATTGCGTAGCACACGCTACAATCCCATGTTTCCTGGCTCGTGTTCCAGAAGCGAGCCCTGTAGTTGGAAACCCCAACGCTCGAATGTCAACACACACTTATTTTCCTGGCTCGTGACCAGAAGCGAGCATAATGAGTTGGAAACCCCAACACTCGTCACATGTGGGTGGGGTAAGAGATAAGCGGACTGAGCCCGAGTGGCTTGATCAGCCACTCCGGCCAGCAGGTGAAATCTCTAGTGTTTCAGTGTTGATAGTGATAGAGATAAACGAGCTGGCCGGTAAGTGGACTCTCTATGCACTAAGTGTTAAGTGATAAGTGTTAAGTGTTAAGTGATAAGTGATAAGTGATAAGTGATTAGTGATTAGTGATTAGTGAATTGGTAGCTTTTGCTACACCGTGCATGCTTGTCACTCTTTCAAACTGTTGCATCATATTCAACTGTCATGCCATTGTTTACCAATTAAATGCTAGGTTGTTAGTCACTTTCAGTTTCCTTGCCCAAGTCTTTTTAGACTTGCTGACATGTGCCCCTCTCTCTTTTGGGTGACGCATGTTAGACCTTGAGCCTGAGTTGCCAGCTGAGGGTGAGGTGTTTGCGGACGCCGAGCTTGAGCCCGTGTTGGACGGGGAGTACGTGGACACTGGGGACCAGTCCTAGTGTCTTCGTGGTGTTTTACTTTTGTTAGACAGTTGTTTTGTTGTCGGTGCGTAGCACCTTTACTCTGTTATGTCGTTGCTTTTGTTTGGCCTTGTTCTGGGCCCTTAGACTCTTTCTTTTAGCCTGGTGGCTTTTCTGTGTTGTTGAATATTTTGTGGACAAACTTTGGGATTGGTATTTCATATCTGTCTTATATTATTATTGTTGTTGTTGTTCGATTGCAATTACAGGGACCTGCTTATACTAAATTGACGCTTATCGGGTTTGGGGCTTCACCGCTCCACTCCCGTGCGGACCTTTTCACGTCTCGCCTCCATTTTAGGGAAGCGGGTCGTGACAAAACAACTGTCTAAACAAAGTAAAACACAACGAAGACACTAGGACTGGTCCCCAGTGTCCACGTACTCCCCGCCAAACACAAGCTCAGGCTCGGCGTCAGCAAACACCTCGTCCTCAACAAGGTACTCAGGCTCAGGATCTAACATGTGTCACCCAAAAGAGTAAAGGGGCACATGTCAGCAAGTCTAAAAGACTTGGGCAAGGAAACTGAAAGTAACGCAACTAGCAACCTAGCAGTTTAGTATGCATGACATGGCAGTTATAACATGAGTGCACAATTAAGACATGGCAAGACAATTTGTACAAGGGAACAATTATCGGGACAAGACAAGAGTAGCCAAGCTACTATCAATCTCAATCAATTCACTATTCACGTTTCACGTTGTTTTGTAGATGTTTACGCCCTTCAGCTGAATGGTATATCATTCACACTGATCGGCACTAAACACTAACCCACCCAAGAGTTTACGTCTTACAACTGCAGTTGCTGATCAGGCAGACCCACAGTTGAATGACCGCTTAACCCTTACCCCATCCCACACGTAAACAAGCCAGGGTCCCTGCACATGAGCCCAGCAAGTGAGCCAGGGTTGCCCCGCACGGGAGCTTGTTTTCCTATTTCACAATTCAATGTCGAGCGTTGGGGTTTCCAACTACAGGGCTCGCTTCTGGAACACGAGCCAGGAAACACAAGTATTGTAGCGATGCTATGCAATCACGGGATCACTTAAAGAATGCAATGACATGACAATTTAAATTGCGTACCGTTAATGGAAAGTAAACATGACATGGTAATTGTGCAACATGCTATATGTCGGAACTAGCTTCGTTGTCAAGCTAGTTCCCCAATTTGCGCCTAGGCGAGTATCATTTCGTCGCCTAGCCTCTTTTACGCCTACAACAAGCAAATGGCCTAAAACATGGCCAAAACCCTAAGTGGCAAGTTTCACTTTCCTAGCACCGGGGATGACGATCACGAAGGTTCGTCTCACGGATGCTAAGCTACGGGGGAAATCGCTGTTATGGGGAAACAAACATCAAACAACATGAAATTTCATTAGGGTTTCATAAAAATACAAATAGGTTATAAAAACGTCAAGAGCTCGATTTCTTACCGAGAGGAAGCGGAAGAAACACTCCGGAGAACCCTAGGACCAGATCTGGAAACAAATGGAGAAGTTTGGAGAGTTAGGGTTTTTGGGGGATTTTGGGGATTTGGTGAGATTTTGGGGAAGATGAGAGGTAGAATGAGTTGATGGATGGTTTGGATGATGAATCTAGGGCTTGGGATGGAGGAATAGGGCTTGGAGGAAGATGGGGGCTCAATGAGGGAGATTTTAGGGTTTTGGGTCGAGTGGAGGAAGAAGAAAACGTTTGGGAGGGGTATAAATAAGATGGGCTGGCGGCTGCCCAGAAATTAGGGTTTTAACACAGATTAGTCGGTCAAAGAGCAACCACTGACCGACTAGTTTGGCAACTAGTCGGTCGGTCGACCAACGCAGACCGACTAAGTGTAAACAGTAACTTCTGAACGAAAATAGGATTTAGATTTAGTCGGTCCATGAACAAATATTGACCGACTAGTTTAGCATCTAGTCGGTCGATGAACGTTCTTAGACCGACTAAGAGTGAACAGTACTGATACTAAAATTAGATGATGTGTTAGTCGGTTAAAGAAGCATTGTCGACCGACTAGTTTGCAACCTAGTCGGTCAACCAACGTTCTTAGACCGACTAACGATAAACAGTAACTCCTGAGAAATTTAGAAAGCCAACTAGTCGGTCCAAGAAGGATTGCCGACCGACTGGATCGTCATCTAGTCGGTCGGTGCCCCTTCTTATACCGGCTAATGAGCACCAAAAGTTCCGATACGGAGCGCGGGGCCCCGTGATCGATTCCTAAGACTCCTAGGCTTGATCTAATAGTAAGATACGACCGTTATGAAGTCCGTCACGAATGACATACTTCGAAATCGACAATCCTAAGGAAGAAACGAGAAAATACGACGAATCGATCGAAAATGAAAGCTACGGAGACGAAAACCACACATGAGGAGAAAATCCACCAAAACATATATTATATTATAATAAATCCAGATACATGAAAAGCAGTCGTTACATTGCGACATGGTATATATTGAGCCCGAGCTTCCTCCTACTCTATTTTTCTCTCTGCAGCCACTTCTACCTCCTCTTGAGGTCGTGCATCATCCCCAGCCTAGCATCACATTTCAGGGAAGTTCCCACATTTCTTTTCCCTCCACCTCCGAATCAGAATATTTAATTCCATATCATAATGATTCGGATTGTCGTCATTTGATCGTAAATTCATTTATTCATTTCGACGACCCATTTTGGCAAGCTTTTCACTTGGATGGGCGCTCTCGCCCAATTATTTTTGACACAACCTATCTCCCCTATTTGACAGGAACCCATCACAAGGAGATGCTGTTGAGTATTGATTCCCCGGATTTGGTTTTGGATGATGAGCAAACATAAATATCTCGTACTAACTCTTTGTGAGCGCAGTTATGGAGATTATCGCCAAAAGAATACGTACATCAAAAGCGACGTCTCAGGACTTCTCAATACGCGTGATCGTGTGCCTGAAGCTTCGTTGAAGCTCAAGGAGTTTTATATTGAAGTCAAGAAGAATGAAGATTGAAGCTTTGAAGACGGTTCGTCATGTATTATTTAATGTCTTCTAGCTTCATAGATTAGAATGTTAAGCCTTGAGTAAGACTTACTTTATTATCTTCATTTCGCTCATATCTTAGAGCTAGGCTTATCATAGAAGCCATTAGAAACTTTCCTGAAGCTTATCGCTTCTTCCCTCGGCTTCTAGTGCATCTTAGTTGGTTCAAGAAGAAGTACCAACTGACTAGATGACGATCTAGTCGGTCGGCAACTCCTCGTGAACCGACTAGATGTCCTTGCTCATTTCAGCTCATTCCCTGTTGATCAATTAGTCGGTCAAAGAAGGTTCACCGACCGACTAGATGACGATCTAGTCGGTTAGGAATCCTTCTTAGACCGACCAGTTGAGCTTTCCCTGTGCAGCCTAAGTTACTGTTTATCGTTAGTCGGTCACAGAATGTTTGTCGACCGACTAGTTGATAAACTAGTCGGTCAGCAGTTGTTCTTAGACCGACTAGTCCAACTTGAATCCAGCCTTTCCTATTTCATTTGTTAGGCGGTCAAAGAACACTCACCGACCGACTAGTTGTGAAACTAGTCGGTTGGCAAGTCTTCTTAGACCGACTAGTTCATGTTGCATGGAACTTTCTCGTTTGGCTGTATGCCTGTTAGTCGGTTCATGAAGAATCACCGACCGATTAGTTGCCAATCTAGTCGGTCAGTGATTCTTCTTAGACTGACTAACTGCTTCAGAAATATGACCGTTGGGAATCTTTTGAACACGATTTTTCTTGCCTCTATAAATACAAACCTGATTTGTTTGAGGCAAGGTTAGAGGTCCATTATCAAAGTTATTTCAGACCTAAGAGAATAGTTTTCTCAAGCTATTTCTAAGCTCTCTCTTCTCACCAAGAATCTCTCCTTCACTCTTTGAGCCGAATTCCCCAAGAGAGATTATCTCCATTGTGAGCATTCCAAGCCAAGGAGCTTGAATCAAGGTCACCTTCTCCACCCTAGGCCTCCATTACTGGTCATCTTCTTGGAGCTAGGGTTTGGTGACATCTTCCTCCTCAAAATCCTTCTTGCCCTAATTTGGTAAGATTTACTCAAGGCATAGGATTTTGTGGTAAGTGTTTCTTTATTTCATTTCAATTGATATTGCAATTGTGTCTCTCGGTTGTGAGAGAGGTTGTGATCCCGGGTTGTGGGAGTCACATTTATATTGTGTATGATTTGGTCTTGTGAAGGTTTTTCACAAGAATTTCATAGTGCAAAATCTTGGGTTAGTGGTTCTAACTCAAGTATCCGGAGGGGATCCGGTTGGTTGGGACGTAGGATCACCGGGAACAAGTCGGGGAGACTTGGGTGGATCCGAACCCGTTACATGCTTTGTTTGTGTTTGATAATTCTTGTTAATTGGTGTTTGTAGTCTAATTCTGCATTGTTGTTTGTATGTTTGCACAATAATTAGGAATAACTCTCTTGATTATTTTAAAGTACTATTCACCCCCCTCTAGTACATGTGCAGTAGCTTCGCAGGGCACTACAATTGGTATCAAAGCCAGAGTTCAAAGCTATGACAAACAACAACTACAACGTCTTCAAGGATCATCAATTATCTTCTTCAGTTATGGAAGGACAATCCTCAGTCAGGCCTCCTCACTTCAACGGTACCAACTATGGGTACTGGAAATGCCGGATGGAAATCTTCCTCCGGAGCGCTTCACTTTGGAGAGCCACATTGACGGAGTATGTCGAGCCCGAAGAAGATTTCGAGAAGTGGACTACCACGGAGGTTGCCGCGGAGGTAAATAATGCCAAGGCGATGAATGACTTGCAATGTGCGTTGGAGCCCAAAGACTTCAACAAGATATGCACATGTAAGTGTGCATATCAAGTATGGAACCAACTTCTCATCTTGCACAAAGGAACGAGTACGGTAAAAGATTCTAAACTCGTTGTCGCTAACAAAGAATTTGAGTTGTTTCACATAGAACAGGGTGAAACTATGAAGGACCACTATGCTCGCTTCGTGGACATATCTAACGAATTGGAAGCTCTTGGGAAGATCTACACCCAAAAGGAGAAAGTCGCGAAGATCATTGACGGACTTCCTTCTTGTTGGGAAAAGCGTACCTTCGTCATCGAGGAAGGTAACGATATGAATAAGTACACGGTTGTACAACTAATGGGTACCTTGTTGTCTTACGAGGTACGCAAGGAAAGTAAGATCAAGATGAAGGAGAAGATGAAGGCGTACTTGAAGTAAGACGAGCCAAAGAAAAAGGCGATTGCATACAAGGCCGCTCCATCTACCGATGATGAAGAATCGGAAGAAGAGTTGGACATGGAAGCTTTGGCCGATTTGGCAAAGAAGTTCGACCGATTCTTCCGACAAGGTAAGTTGAAGAGTAAATCAAAATTTACTTTGACTAATGTCTCCTCTCCCGTATGTTATAAATGCAATAAGCCAGGACATATCAAGCCGGATTGTCCTCTAAACAAACACAAGGAGAAGTGGAAGGCATCCAAATACGACAAGTCGAGAAAGTACAAGAAAGGACTTGTCGGCACATTCACCGACTCGGAAGAGGACTCCTCAAGTGGAGAGTCGGATGATGAACGCGTGGAGAAAGCACACACGTGCTTCATGGGAAAAGAGGAACGTGATCAAGAGACCTCCTCCGATGAAAGCGAGGATGAAAGCGAGGATGAAGGCGAAGAGGTAACTATGGATGAACTTAGATTAGCCAACGAACAACTTTGGAATAAGCTTTCTAATTTGGCTACTAAATTTATTAAGACTAAAAATGAGTTAACTAGTCTTCAAACCTCTCATAAGCATATCATCGTCAACAACGACACCGTTGTTGAAGATTTGAGAAATGAGATTGTAAATCTCAAATCTCAACTTGAGCATGTTCATATCGAGGATTCGGATGAACATGTGATAGCGGATTTGACGTCTCAAAACTCAACTTTGAGTATTGAGAATAAAAATCTCAAATCACGTGTTTGCGCACTCACATCGCAAGTGTCCACCTTGGATGCTTCGATGCATTCTCTCACCGAGAAATATGAGTGCACATTGGGCCGAATCAATGAATTCAATAAAGGTAAGGGCCATTTGGATAATATCCTAAATGACTTACTTCCAGCCAATCATCACATTGGCTTGGGGTATAAGATGGGAGATTCATCCAAATCGTCCGCCACCTTTGTTAGGCCAACTTCCGATGCTTCTACTAGTGGGAGTAAACACTTCATGGGTAGTTCTTCTACCAATGGTGCTTCCACTAGGAACACGCCCCCATTTGGAAAGAAACCCACTTTGGGTGGACCTCCAAAGAGGGGTCATGCTTTCATGTATGCCATGCCACGTAGGAACACACATCCTACTCCACATGTTAGCACTTATGATGATTTTTATGCTCTGCATCCACGAGCACGTGCACACCATGTGAGACACACTCATGCACGTGTTCCACCACATGCATATGTTCATTCACATTCTCATATGAATAAGTATCATCATGCACCATTGCATCATATGCCATATGCTTACCCACGACATGCATCACATAGAAATCAACAATGTATGCATGTTCCCAATAGGATTAGGACTCCCAAGACATACACCATTTGGGGTCCGAAGAACACAAGCATGTATAATAAGGATTTGTATGTGCAATCATTTATTAATGATATTATTTTGAATGATGACTATGTTGGGAAATCAAGTTTCTCTTGGACTTGGTTTCCGAAGGGTTAGTCTTCATTGACCCTTCATTGCTTGGTACCATTAGCTTAATTTCACTTTATGGGTACCAAAGTAATTGTGGTAAGAATTGGTTTATTCTTTTTATTTGCATATTGGTCATTGGATGTGCATGATTGTTTGAAACTTAAATTCATATTGAATTTAAATATAGTTGGGCTATGGGTTACAATTATTTGAATTTATTATGTTAAATTTGTTGCCTAACCCATAGGATCCAAAAGGATTTTTGGATACCAAAATGATGCTTTCTAGGTTCAATCCATCATGGGATACCAACCTTACCAACTCATTGATTTGCAAAGTTTTTCATTCAAATGGAGTTGATGGTGCTTAAGTGATGCACCAAAGTAGGGGGAGCTTAATGTTGTAAGTATCTTCTTACATTTGATATACATTTGGTATCCATGTGTGTTGATTACATACATTGTTAGAATATCTACATTGGTATCATTTTGTTTCAATTAGGATGCTAGAATTGTGTATGCCATAGATTTATGATGTTCTATCTATGTTTGGCATAACACTTTTGCATGTTACTTTTGGTATCATTTTGCCACATTTGGTATTCAAAATGGATTTATGTCTCTGATATTGATTTCGTTGTTCGACGATTTTATGAATTAAATAGATTTGCTTTTGTGAAAACAAAGAATTGTTTTCCATGCACTATTTAACTAAGAATGTTAATATTGGAGAGTATGTTCCATAACTCAATAAGTGAAATTAATTTGAGTTTTGGAGATTTCGATTTTCGCCTATGGTTTGATGATTTCGTTTTTCGATTTTCGCCTATGGTTTGGTAATTTCGTTTTTCGATTTTCGCCTATGGTTTGGTAATTTCGTTTTTCGATTTTCGCCTATGGTTTGGTGATTTCGTTTTTCGATTTTCGCCTATGGTGTGATGATTTCGTTTTTCGATTTTCGACTATGGTCATGATTGGCACGCTTTGAATTTCTTCGGTATTTTACATTTGATATTTTACTTTGGTGTCATTTGGACCGTGGTCGTATTCTTAGACTCTCATGGTTTTATTTCTTAGCCATTGTAATCTTGTCGTTGATCTCCTCCCGCTCTTTTTGCTAATGCCAAAGGGGGAGAGAATTAATAATGACAATGTGCTAATTGATATCAAAGCAATTTACCATGAATCTAATTTGATATGTTAGATTCAGGGTGAGTAAAGATATAAAATGGATTTAGATCCTAAATTGCGATAATATGATTCATATTTTATATTTCCCTCGTCTGCTTGATGCATATGAACATTATTGAATACGGAACTAACGTGTCATCAATGCAGGGGGAGTAAGTAAATTTCATTTGAATCATTATTATTGATTATTATTTATGATGGTTTTTAATCACCAAAAAGGGGGACAATGTTGAGTCTTGATTCCCCGGATTTGGTTTTGGATGATGAGCAAACATAAATATCTCGTACTAACTCTTTGTGAGCGCAGTTATGGAGATCGTCGCCAAAAGAATACGTACATCAAAAGCGACGTCTCAGGACTTCTCAATATACGTGATCGTGTGCCTGAAGCTTCGTTGAAGCTCAAGAGTTTTATATTGAAGTCAAGAAGAATGAAGATTGAAGCATTGAAGACGGTTCGTCATGTATTATTTAATGTCTTCTAGCTTCATAGATTAGAATGTTAAGCCTTGAGTAAGACTTACTTTATTATCTTCATTTCGCTCATATCTTAGAGCTAGGATTATCATAGAAGCCATTAGAAACTTTCCCGAAGCTTATCGCTTCTTCCCTCGGCTTCTAGTGCATCTTAGTTGGTTCAAGAAGAAGTACCAACCGACTAAATGACTATCTAGTCGGTCGGTAACTCTTCGTGAACCGACTAGATGTCCTTGCTCATTTCAGCTCATTCCCTGTTGATCAATTAGTCGGTCAAAGAAGGTTCACCGACCGACTAGATGACGATCTAGTCGGTTAGGAATCCTTCTTAGACCGACTAGTTGAGCTTTCCATGTACAGCCTAAGTTATTGTTTATCGTTAGTCGGTCAAAGAACGTTTGTCGACCGACTAGTTGATAAACTAGTCGGTCAGTATTTTTTCTTAGACCGACTAGTCGAACTTGAATCCAGGATTTCCTATTTCATTTGTTAGTCGGTCAAAGAACACTCACCGACCGACTAGTTGTGAAACTAGTCGGTTGGTAAGTCTTCTTAGACCGACTAGTTCATGTTGCCTGGAACTTTCTCGTTTGGCTGTATGCCTGTTAGTCGGTTCATGAAGAATCACTGATCGACTAGTTGCCAATCTAGTCGGTCAGTGATCCTTCTTAGACCGACTAACTGCTTCAGAAATATGACCGTTGGGAATCTTTTGAGCACGATTTTTCTTGCCTCTATAAATACAAACCTGATTCGTTTGAGGCAAGGTTAGAGGTCCATTATCAAAGTTATTTCAGACCTAAGAGAAGAGTTTTCTCAAGCTATTTCTAAGCTCTCTCTTCTCACCAAGAATCTCTCCTTCACTCTTTGAGCCGAATTCCTCAAGGGAGATTCTCTCCATTGTGAGCATTCCAAGCCAAGGAGCTTGAATCAAGGTCATCTTCTCCACCCTAAGCCTCCATTGTTGGTCATCTTCTTGGAGCTAGGGTTTGGTGACATCTTTCTCCTCAAAATCCTTCTTGCCCTAATTTGGTAAGATTTACTCAAGGCATAGGATTTTGTGGTAAGTGTTTCTTTATTTCATTTCAATTGATATTGCAATTGTGTCTCTCGGTTGTGAGAGAGGTTGTGATCCTGGGTTGTGGGAGTCACATTTATATTGTGTATGATTTGGTCTTGTGAAGGTTTTTCACAAGAATGTCATAGTGCAAAATCTTGGGTTAGTGGTTTCTAACTCAAGTATCCGGAGGGGATCCGGGTGGTTGGGACGTAGGATCACAGGAAACATGTCGGGGAGACTTGGGTGGATCCGAACCCGTTACATGCTTTGTTTGCGTTTGATAATTCTTGTTGATTAGTGTTTGTAGTCTAATTCCGCATTGTTGTTTATATGTTTGCACAATAATTAGGAATAACTCTCTTGATTATTTTAAAGTACTATTCACCCCCCTCTAGTACATGTGCAGTACCTTCGCAGGGCACTACAGATGCTTGGGGTTGTGTCGCTTGCCACTAATGCCCGCAATGAAGGTAGGGCATTGGACGTGGTGACGCTCGCGGAGGAGCGCAAGGATATGATCGAGCAGTTGCCACCACCGTTATACATTCAAGATCCACCTTTTGCTAAGGTGTATTCTTTCCTTTACGTAGTGTAAATAAATAACAAGTTAGTTAGTTTGCTTTTGCATGTTTACTTTCGTGTGCTTTTCTTTTCTTTTCTAGGATCTTTTGTGAGATCTAATACTCTCCCAACATTGCGGACAATGCTTATTTTAAGTTGGGGGGAGAGTGTTAGAATCTTTAGATTGTTAGGATTTTGTTGGTAGATTAAATTTTTTTTTGAGATTCCCTCCATGTTTCGCATCATTCCATGATTTTCTTTGCTTATCATATTTTGGCCGCCTTGTCCCTACACCATTAGCTTTATGTAGTCCCTACATGCTTTCATGTCATGCAAGTTTTCGTATTATTATTTTGGTATCGATTTCTTGATGTTGGATTGGCATGTTTCATTTCTTTTCAAATTTGGAGTCAAATGTTAATATGCCATGTATGAAACTACTTTATACGTCGTGATATCTCTTTGAAATAATTTGGGAAAAGTTTGGTGTAAGTGATTGCATGTGTTGGGATGAATGGTGTAGTTTTTGATTGGATTGGGTGTGGCCAATTTGTCTATTCTTTGTTTTCTTCTAAGGAATGGGTGGATGAGTTGCTAATTCATGTTGGAATGAGAAAAAGAAAGTTAGTATAAGTGAATGTTTCTTTCTAATCAAATCGAGTAGCCGGTGTCCCACGAAACATTGGGGAGGACGCCAAAGATGAGATTTAGGGGATCATTCCATTCCTTTGCCTATATAGCGTTATCTCGTGTAGGCAAAGTGGGCGTTGTTTGCATTTCATAGCGTTATCGCGTGAATGCAAAACATAAACATCCAAAAAAATTACAAAAAAAGAAAAAAAATGAAAGTATACATGAAAGAATAAGCAACATGAGTGATGCAATCTCATCTCCCACAACTTAGAAGAATTTTTTTTGTTTTGGCCATTTCCATGAGAGTTAGAAAACATGACATCGTGATATTTTCCAACGAATGTGATACGGTGCTTATTACTTCACTTTTCTTTGAATTGGATTGAAGAGAATGTCATTTGTTGTTTACTTTCATACATTTGGTATATTGGATTTGGAATAAAGTGGAAATACTATTTTGTGTATGCCATGATGATATCGTGAGTGTTGGTGCATGCTTTCAATTTAATCTAAATTTATCGCAAATTTTGCTAAGGACTAGCAAAAAGCTAGTTGGGGGTGTGATTCGGGATATAAATTGCATATTTTCCCCCTATTTCTGGGCATTTTATGTATATATTGTGTTACTTTTGGCTTAACACCGGCGTATTTGGGATATTGCGAATTATTAAAGCATATCTCTAGTTTATACATAAAATGTGGTTTTTGTGGACTAATTTTTGCTCCCCTTATTTTTCAGGCACTTCTGGGATTTTTCTGGATTTTCTGAAATTTTTCCAGAATTTTTGGGAATTTCCAGCTATTTTTGGGGATTTATTTGGTGCAAGAATGCATTTCTGGGAATTTCAGAAAAAAGAAAATAAAAAAATAGCTGGATAATTACATCCCACCCCCCAGTTTGCAAAAATTTTGCGTTGGCCCCCCACCATTTGGGTGAACGAAAAAAGGGTGAAAAAGAGGGGGGGGGGGGCGGCTTTAAATTGTATTCTGTTTTTTACAGGTTTTGGGGCTGAATTGCGTTTTAGGGGTTTTGGGGCTGTTTTCAGCCCCATTCTTCTTCTCTTTTGATTTTTTAAGGGCTTGGATGGGTTTCTTCTTCCCCAAGAGACTAGAAAGGGGGAGGATGCCATTGGAACTTGGTGGAGCTTGGTGGAGGAGCTAAAGGGGAAGGGAGGCTTCATTTGGAGAGATTTTTGGGTGAAATCATTCCTCTCTCTTTTGTAATTTTAGCATCTCTCATTTGTATTGAACTTGGTTTAATGTTGAATGAAAATTCAATCTTTTGTTTCATGATGATTGAGTAGTGTAAATTGCTTGGGTTGTGACTCATTAAAGTTGGATGTTAATTCTTGCCCTAATTTCCTCTTGCCCAAATTTCATTGCTAATGTTGGATGTATAATTAGGGCACAATTTGATTGGTTAAGACCCGAGAGGGAACAATTTGAGAAAATACCATGTTCCTAATTTGATTAGGTCATGAATATACATCCATCCATATTGCAAATCATTGTGTTCTTGAACGCTAAATATTCCGATTGAGTGTCCTTAGCCGGACGATCAATTGAGTTATACGCGGGTAATTAGCGCTTGATTAACACCTATTTTAATGAACCCACAATCCATGCTCACTCGCCTTGCTATCCTAACTCCTCATTTGGTTCTCCAACCCTACCAATTTAGGTTAATTTTTAGTTTCACCACACTTTTTCCTCCACTCATACACTGTTAATTGAGGTTGTTGTTTCACGCTTTATTTTTCTTTATCAATCAATTTTGTGAACATAGAACGACTTGTCCCCGTGATCCGACCCGGTACTCACCGGTTATTTTTATTGCATTGACACTCCTACGCTTGGGAGTGGAAGACGTGCACTTGCGCGTCCCTCCGTGTCAACCAACGTATACTGGTGGATACATATCAACTAGCGGAGATATTATATGTTTGTAGAGACGTGGGCGAGGGTGTGCACGTATGTGAGGTGAGTGCATGTATGCGGTTCACTATCTCCTAAATTATAGTTGTGTTTCATGTAGGGAGTACACCAATGTGTGTACATCTACTGTAACGGCCGGTATTTTCTAGACGTATGAATATTGTATGCCCATATTTCCACCGGGATATTTTTGTGCGTGAATTCTTTTGTGCGTCGACGCGAGCGCGTATCCGCTTTTCGTTTTACCGTACCAACATTAATTGACTATCAATTTTTAACAAATTGCCTTAACTTAATTATCCCACTAATTACAAATTTCTAATCACCGTTAACTTCACAATTACTACATTTATTTTAATAATCACATCTTATTTAATTACTTAATTTTGTTGAGAAATAGATTGGAAGAAGTGTGTAAACTAATCTCTAAAATCAAGAGTAGCCATGGCATAAGCCATGGCTCTCTATATATTCATTCACCTTTGAAGTCCAAGTGACTCCCTACTAAGTTAGTGGGGAGTAAATGGTGAGATGATGAGGGGAGGGAGGCCAAAAGCCTCTCTCAACTCACAACACTCCCCCTCATCTCTCAATTACCTTGGTTTAAGCATATGAATACTTCAGGATTCAGTATGCTAATGGGGTGGATACTTCTGGATCCAGAGCCACTGTGGTTGCCTCGTTAAAACCTTAGCTGTGGAAAACCCAGTGGGAAAAACCAGCAGCTTAAGGGAAAAGAGTACAACTATTGAGGGACTCCCCCTGATCTGTACAAGCTTCAGGCTTGCAGATTTCCTATGTATCTATACAATCATCTCCTATTTGTCTATACATCCATCATGTTCTGAAAGCAAATACAGTCATCACTTATCTATACAATTTTATTCATCTAGCGGCTATTGGAAAGTAGTGGTGCTCTGGAGTGGAATACTCTTCGAAGTTGGTAGACGACTCCACTAAAGTATTCTTTGAATCAGTCTTCTGTGTGCCTGCAAGGTATTGCTGGACCTGGCTGAGCGTTTAAAATACTTGCTTCTTGGATGATGAGCTTCTCAGAAGATGTAGACATTGGAGGATGATGTGTAGATATTTGGGAGGTGGACGGCCTTTTGTGTTTTAGTCATCGCGATGATATTTAAACCTGCATATGCGATATATATTCCATGACCCTTGGAAGTTGCGCAGAAGCAGCTTATCCTTGGTCTAGTGGTGCTCTCTAGGGCAACACTATATCTGGTTAACAACTTTGCTACAGACGTTCTATCAAAGACACGTGCAGTTGGCCAGATAAAGAAGTGTAACAAGTACACTAGAGCTAGGCTCTTCAGGAGAGCTAGGCTCTTTGGGACCTAGGATGTCCTCCCCCTCTTCCAGTTACTGGAAGGTGTCATAAATAAGCATCCATTTTTAATAGGATGCAAGTGGACATCATTCTTCATAAACTCCAGGTGTATGAAGGATATTAAAGGGTTCCACCACTAAGGTGTTAAATATATAAGCCGAGATAATACCTTGTTATACATAGGTTTTTCATTTCCAAGGTATGCTTAAAGTTATCTGATGTCTAAATGGTCTCTGCAGGAGATCCTATCAGCTTTAAGTCGACCACATATACGGGGAATATCACAAATTCTGTCAACGATCTTTCGAAAAAGATACCCAGGCAGAATATTGCTTAAGATCAACTAATGATCTTTGTAGCCTTTATGGAGAAGACGTTTTTACGTCTCTCTTTCATCTCTGGGGGTAGAGTATACCCTTCTGGAAGTTTTATATAGATCTCTATATCTATATTGACGTATATGTATGCAGTCACAACGTCCATGAGCTGCATGTATTGGTTTTTTCAGAGAAGTGTAGGCATAGTAGGAAAATGATCACATTTCCTTCATTTCAATGTCTTTATGAAATCCGAACTATATTCCACAGGTATTTACACATTCAGGTGTATGGACTACTGGTTCAAAGACTTTGCTTTTCAAGAGTGAGTCCAGCTCTACTCTTATTGCCTCGTCCCACTTTGGCCATTCTATGCGTTTACGCTATAGAAAAGTGGGTAGACGTCATCGTCGTATTCAGCGACGTGAACGGCAATAGCGAAAGCAAAACCGTCGTCGACGACTGTGCTATATCTATCCAGTACCTCTCCAGTACGTACGTAAAATAATGATGTTTCTCCTGTTGTTTCCTCTGCAGGGGAAATTAGGAGGGGAGAGGTTGCTGGTTTGAGCTCAGCATCCTGTGTTTGGATCATTTTGATATATCCAGGAATCTTCCTCTTTTGAGGAATTTTATATTGTGAACCTGGCAGGCATCCTCTTTTCAATTGAGGTAAAGCCAATTCTGCTGCCGGTGGATTGCATCCATATTTGGGAATGTCAATCCTAGCTGGCGTGTTGGCAACAGGGACGTGTGAACGAACAATCTTCTGGTTGTCCGCAAATTTATCCGTCAATTGATTTACTTTAGTCTGAATGTGAAGGATCTTCTGGATCTCAACTTCACACAGAAAAAGTATGCGGATCATAACGAGATGAGTACTTTTGTGTCCCATGATATGGTCTCAGAAGCTTCAGGCTTCCTTAGACTGCGTGCCTATTTCAATGAGATTTTGCTCATCAAATTCACATTTATCAAGACTTGGTGGTAAACCATAAGCAAGCAGCATCAGCAATAAGATATGGCAACAAGCGGGCCGTATCGTGATAAGCGATGCGCAATGCAGTGTGATGGTCCCAAAACATCAACAGGCAACTGTGATTTTACAATGGACGTGAAATCCATTGGAGTCTCTTTACCAGAGACTCTTCTAATCCGTTATGAGTTTGAACATGCTGCAGGATGTTCAATTTTAATGCCAGTTGCTTGGTAGAAGTCTTGAATGATATGTGTAGTAAATTCACCCACATTATAAGCTTTTGAGAAAGCTAGATTTACGAGTGAATATAAAGGCACAGATAAGACCATCTAGTAGATGCATATATCAGTACAGTAATGAAGTACCGAAAATAGGCCATTTACGGGGTGAATAGGCCCGCAAAAGGTCACCATGTATCTCTCAATGAAGCCAGGAGACTCAAAACCCACTTTCAGGAGGGACAGTCTCTCTATATTTATCACTTATTACAAAGGGGGACAAGGAAACTCAACTTTTTGAAGAATCTTCGGGTTCTCCAATGGATTCATTTGATGATGCGTCCATCATCGCTGATCCAGGATGACCAAGTCCTTTTTGCCAGAGTTAAAAACTATGGCAAAGAAAGGCACTTCTGGTGCTCAGTCGAGTTGGCTTTCTATAGGAAGAATATCTGTAAATTATAGGGGCCCGACGGGGGTCCAATGAACTCGTAAGTAGATGGTCTTCTGGCCATTCTCTTGATGAGTTACATATTGATATTCAATATATATTAGCCACAATTTTCAAGTTATTTTCTTTAAAAGAAATATCCTTGAAAATTGGAGATTTCCTATATGTTTAAGAGGAGAATTTGCATCTTATAGTCTCGTTGTATGTGGGAGCAATATCAATGCTACACCAGTGCAACGAGGCACTGTCCACAATATTCCATACTTCATCTAAAGGTAAAACGAAATTTTATTTAAGTCAATGCAAAAGACATTCAAAATAAAAGTTCGTACTTAAGCAAATTAAAGACGAAGCAATATTGAATTTTACATGCATAAATAAAAGATGAAGCTTAATCGAGCAGGTCGACGTTCTCGAAGTCTTTTGCAGTAAACATCTTCGGCGGCTGAACAGCCACCAAGTTTGTTTCGGGCAGAGACTTCTGGCTCGCCTGATACAGTTCCTGGAGGTGGCGAGGAGTGCGGCAGTTTCTGGACCAATGGCCAGTCATGCCGCATCTATGGTATTTATCCTCCCAGTTCTTCTTCGGAAGTGACACTTGGTCAGTGTTCTTTTGCTTCCATATGAATTTACTTTTTTCTATATTGTTTGTTGGACGGGGGGTGCTGCACATCGTCCATTCTTAATCATAGCTTTCCCTTTATTATTATTAGCCTTCTTCTTGTTTTTCCACTTCTGGGGAGAAACCTGGTGGGCTTAAGGGATAGGTGCAGTGCCAGCTGGACGTAAATTATGAGTGGCTAGCAGTAAAGCTCGATTCTGCTCTGCCCTAAGTAAGCATGAGATCAGATCAGATAATTTCGTGAAGTTGTGTTCACGATACTGCTGCATGAGGATTGCATCTTTCTCGTGAAACGAGGTAAATGTCTTTTCCAACATGCGTTGTTCTGTCACTTCTTCACCGCACAACTTCAGGTGTGAGGTGATATTATGAAGTGCAGAATTGTACTCAGCGACGGACTTATAGTCCTGAAGTCTGAGATTTTCCCACTCATAACTGGCACACGGTAATATTACATCAATTTGATGTTTATACCGTGCCTCCAGCGCTGTCCACAGCTCCATTGGGTCCTCTACCGTTAGGTATTCGGCCTTTAAAGTCCGATCTGTATGTTTCCTAATGTAGATTATGGCTTTCGCCTTATCTACATCGGAGACAGTGGTAGGAGTGCTGCTGCCAGATGTAGTAGAAGCATCAGCCGCAGCTGGGGCCGATGAAAGAGCAAAAATGGAGCCAAGGAGGGCCATCGAACGCAAGTGGAACTTCAGGTCCACTCGCCAACTCAGGTAATTTTTCCCTGCAGAATCAAGGACCTCGAAATCGACGCTTGCCAATTTTGCCATTTATTTATGCAATTTAAAACAAGCATGAATTAATTAAAATTGAAATTCATGCATAAAAAAATTAAATAAGTAAAATGTGGGGATCGGCCAGATACCCAAGGAAATACAAAGTCCAAAGTCCGAATATACAATCCATAAAGAAAAGAAAAATACAATTTGGAAACCCAGAATGGGTCCCTATATTTTCCAATTTTCGTCTTCGTCTTCATTTGTCGGTACACCGGTCTTTGGCATTAATACATTTAATCCTCACTTACAAATTCTCTCAAAAAGAAAATAAAATTGCAAGGAATTTAAAGGGTATCAAACTGGCCGATCCCAAAAATCACATTTTAGCTTATATAAACATCCACGCAGTTTATAATATGCTACAGGCACAAAAGAAACAACCACACATGCATATATAATATGGAAAAATAGACTATAAAATATAATAATCTCTCGGACCACGGGGAGACTTCATACACCGTTAGGTTAGTTTACTAACGGCAGAGCGGTCTCAGGATCCTTAAGATGATTATATTTTGAAAATTTCTTATATTCCATAAATTAATAATAATGCAAGAGTGATATTTAACATAATTTTAGCAATTTGACAAACTGGGCGTCAGGCCCAAAACTAGAAATTAAAATAAATTAATATTTTGATTGGGGCTGCAGGCCCATAAGTAAAATATTAATCATTTTAATAAGCAATTTTATTAACTAGGCTTCTGGCCCCAAAGGAAAAAAAATAACAAAATTAATATATTATTAATATTTGGGCTGCAGGCCCATTTGCAAAATTTTAATTAACATATTAATTTTGCAATTGGGTTAACTAGGCTTCTGGCCCAATTTAGAAGTCAAAATTAATTATTAATATGAATGGGGCTGCTGGCCCATGAAACTAATTATCATTGTTATAAACTGGGCTTCAGGCCCAAATTAGAACACAAAATTAATTAATATTCTAATATGGGATGTAGGCCCATAAGCAAAATGAAAATCATTTTAATTAGCAATTTAAATTATCTGGGCTTCTGGCCCAAATAACCAGACAAAAATAGTTAATTTTATGTAGTAGGCTTCAGGCCTAAATTAGAAGATAAAATGAATTATTGATCTGAATGGGGCTGCGGGCCCATAAAACTTATTATCATTTTTATAAACTAGGCTTCTGGCCCAATAAACAACCCAATTAATTTTTTTAGTAAGAATTGGGCTGCAGGCCCAAATGTTTAAAAAAAATTAATTGAAAAGAAGCCTTCAAACAAATTTTTAAGGGAATTTGAAAGGTCCCTCAGACCCTGAATAACAGAATGTGTCTCCTCATCTCCTTTTTATCTACGAAAATCCAAACCCCCCTACGATTTGAGCAACGGAAGGCCCCCAAGGGGGGGCGACGGCTCAGGCCCCCAACGCCGACAGGGCAAGGGGCATTGGGAGGAGCCCCCCAGACAAGGGGGGTTAGAGGAGATGAGCCCCCCCCCCAGGGGGGGTCCGGAGCCCCGGACAGAGGGGGCGACGCTATGGTTGCAAAAGTGCGTTAATATAAGGCTCCCCCATGTCCAACATAAATTGATGTTCAACGCCGCGTCCAGATAACCACATTTACAGCCAACATAAACTGTTCATCACTATTACTTATTTCTCATAATTTGAAACCACGTATAAATAAGTAAACTGATAATAAGTAATGATCAGTATAACATAAAGTGCTGATAAGAAATGTGATCTTGGTGGTTGTAAACAATATAAATAAGTAATCATCAGTTTACAACCACGTTAGGGGGGGCTTCGATTTCCCGTGGCCAGACAACCATCAAGATAAGGCTCCCCTTCCGTGGGGTTGCGACAATTAGGAGGAGGGGGAAAAATGGAATTGGAAGAAGTGTGTAAACTAATCTCTAAAATCAAGAGTAGCCATGGCATAAGCCATGGCTCTCTATATATTCATTCACCTTTGAAGTCCAAGTGACTCCCCACTAAGTTAGTGGGGAGTAAATGGTGAGATGATGAGGGGAGGGAGGCCAAAAGCCTCTCTCAACTCACAACAAATTTGTTATTATTGGCTAAAAATCAAATCACTAATTTGATAAATTAATTTTTACCCAAATTAAATTATCCCTAAATCAAACATTGATTAACTAAGCCCTAATTAAATCACTAATTAAACCCCATTGAATCCCACCACCTCCTGTTGGTGAGATCCAACAGGGCTCATCAAACCTCCCCCACACCCAGCTCCTCCGTCATCAAGCTGTTCCCCAACGCACTGTTGTATTTCATGAACGGCAGAGACGTCTTCACCTACAAGGAAATCTCAAACCAGTAAACAAATCTATTCACCTTTCCAAACTCAAAATTCAGTTCCCAAAATTCTCAACACAAATCAGCCCTCAAACACCCACACCAAAGCTGAAACCCAAATCAATTCCCAATTCAAAATAGAAATTAGATCAATATAACAAGAAAGGAGATCTGTGATTAAATGAATTGAGATCCAAATCAAGTCCATACCCAACATTCAGATCTGAACCCTCTTCTTCCATTCTTCTTCTTCTTCCTTCCTCTTCCCTAGGCCGGCACCACCCTCAGCCCCTCACCCGAAGCCTCCGGCCTCCCGCACAGAAACGCCGCCGCACGCACACCCGAAGCCGCCTGGAGCCTCCCCACGCCGCGTGTCGCCGGAGCAAGCAACGCCGCCGCCCCTCCAGCGCGCGCAGCCGCCCAGAGATCCACCGAATCCGCCGCTGTCCGCCCGCCTGAAACGCCGCAGGCCGCCGATTGCCGGAGCCGTCCGCCCTCCTCTTCCTCCCGTGCGCAAGTAAGCCCTCCCCTTGCGTTTTTTTTCTCTTGCTGCCATTGTTTGTAAACAAAAAAAAAAGAAAAGCAAAGGAGCACAGACAGAAGAATAAAGGAGAAGGAGTGACAGTGAGAAAGAATTAAAAACAGCCTATAGGTAATAATAGTAAGAAGTAAGAGTCATGAGGATAGCCTGTATTAATATTAGGCATTGAAGAGTCAGACAGACAGAGAAAGTCAGTAAAGAGAAAGCTAACCCTATTAATAAAAGAAGAGGTATTAAATAATGACAGGGAGATGTTGGGTAAGTGAAAGTTGACAGACTTTGGGCTAACAAAATATGAATGAAGAGGGGACAATATTTGAGGAAGGGGCTTGGCCTTATGAAGAATTGGCAGGCTACAATAGATAGCTTAATGAATAAATGAATAATTAAATAAAGTTAGTAAGTGTTATAATTTTTAACCATGTTACTTTTTACCCATGGTCAAACTTAGTAGTTGTGCTATTTAATACCATGTTTTAACCATGCAATTAGCCTAGTTAATATTGATTAATTGTTAATATTAGTTAGTGCTTGTTTAAAATCTAAATGTTAATGTTAATTTCAACATGTTAGTTGTTAAATAATATAGGTTATAACATGTTAACTTATTACCCCATAGTCAAAAGTTGGTATGTAGACCTATTAACACCATGTTAAGCCAAGAAATCAGATTAGTAATGTAATTAGCGTAAGTTAAGTTATTATTAAATTTGTCATTAGCTTGTTGTTGTTAATTTAAATTCCAGCATGTTAGCAAGTTTGTAACTGATGTTAGGTAATAATACTAGAGTAAAATAAGGTGTGCCGTGTCTGTATAACACAAAATAAATATCACCCTAGCCAGAGAGCCCGATAAAATTAGGCGAACCCAATTCGGGTGTTATTTTAATATTGCACGTATTTCACAGAAATCTAATCCAGTGATTTGTTTAACCAAAACAGCGAACCGGACTCATCGTAACGCAACGCTCGAACCCACGCGACCAATACCACCGGAAACAGGCAAGTGATACTTGCCAGTAAATGTTTTAGGCCAAGTTTTTAGGCCAATTTGTCTGTTAGCGTAAAAGAGACTAGACAGTGAAATGATAGCTGTCTAGACGCCCTATTTGATCTAGTTTGACAACGAAACTAGATCCGACACTTTACTTGCTTTCATTCATGCTGCCATGCCATGTCTAACTTTCAATTAATGGTACGCACTTTAACTGCTCATCCCATGTCATGTCATGTCATGTGTTCTTCGTGATTGAGTAACACACGCTACAAATGTTATTGCTATTGAGGCTAGGCACCTGCTTTTGCGGGCACAACCCTATGCCATATTGAAAAACACTTCCTGGCTCGTGATCCAGAAGCGAGCACAGTGTTGTTGGGAAACCAACGCTCGATACACATGGAGGGGTAGGGTTAAGCGATCACTTGAGCGTAGAAGTGTGCCTGTACAGCCACTTCAGCCAAAAGGCGTAAACCATGTGCACAAAGTGAATGGACAACGTTTCATGTTTTGTTACTTGTATTGCATGTTTCATGTCATATTAAAATTGTTGCCTCCTTAAAATGTCATATCACCTCATTATATTAGAACTGTTAGTTGTTTCAGTTCATTATATCCTTGCACAAAAGTTCTCCGCTTCCCTTGGGAGAATTTTGCTGACATGTGCCCTTTTCTCTTTGGGTGTCACATGTCAGGCTTTGAGACAGAGCAGGTTGCTGAGGACGAGCAGTTCGTTGACGCTGACTTCAAGGTCCCTGCTGAGACCGAGTTCGAGGACACGGGTGACCAGTTCTAGACTCATTTGGAGTCTCTCCTTAGTTGTTACCTTTCATTAGTTGCTGTTAGGTTTCGGTGCGTAGCACCTATCTCTCTTTGTTTTGTTTGGCCATGCTTTAGGCCTATTGTTCAGACTTATACTTTTGTGACTATTCTGTGATGTTGTAATATTGTTGGATGTTGTTGGTGGATGTTCTTTTATCTGCTTTATTATTGTTGTTGTTTCGTCGCAATGCAAGGACCTGCTACTTTTTGAAATTTTTACAGACGCTTATCAGACTGCATCTTCACAGCTCCACGTCTGAGCGGACCTCCTCACGTCTCGCCTTCCATATTAGGGAAGCAGGGCGTGACAGGTTTTAGTGGTGGCCCATGCAGGTCCCCTCTTTGCATCTGCGAAATATCGAAACAACATTGATGATAACAACTTCCATTTAAATATTCATAACATTCGAGTCATGATTAAGTCTAATCTGAGCATTTTCTTGTCTTAGATGGCTGGTAGACGCATCACCCGAGGAGCTGGTAGTGGATCTAGAGCTGGTGGTGGAGCAGGACATGGTGAGGATGCTGATAGAGAACCCACCACGAGGGAGATGATGAGGATGATGCAGCAGATGATGCACGTTCAGCAGGGCATGCTTCAGAATGCCCCTCGCTTCGAGCCAGGAGCGAAGCAGTTTCGGGAGCTGGGCCCGTCATATTTCACTGGGTCAGAAGGATCATTAGCTGCGGATGAATGGATGAAGAACACAGAGGATAACCTGCTTCTCTCGAAGGTTAACCCGGCTGGATGGGTTGACTTAGTGAAGAAGCAACTGAAGGACAATGCCCGCAGTTGGTGGGAGTTAGAAGAGCAGATGTTGGCGAAGCCTATCCCCTGGGCCACTTTAAAGGCGAGATTTAATGATGAGTATTTCCCTAGAGCTGCTAAGAGGGAGCTGATGCAGCAGTTTTTCAATCTGAAGCAAGGGAATCTGACGGTGGACCAGTACCACCAAGAGTTCATGAGACTGAGTCGCTTTGCGCCGAAAATGGTGGAGACTGCTGAGGATCGAGCTCAGAAATTCTTACAAGGTTTATCTTTGGAGCTGCAGAGTCTGATTTCCTCTTCGGACTTGGATTCTTACCAGAAGTTGTTGATAGCTGCCAAGAGGCAGAAGCTGATTGCCATTCAGAGGAGAGGGCAGTATTTAGGTGCTGGGAGGAGGCCTATGGAGCAGGCCAGAGCTGTGGTTAGGCCTGGGTTCAAGCCTAATCAGTTCGTGCAGTTTAAGAGGCCAGGTGGGCCTACTCCGAAGTTGTGCCATTTTTGTGGCAAGGCTGGTCATGTGAAGGAGCAGTGTAGGAGATTCTTGGGCCAGTGCTTGGTTTGTGGTGACGCTACGCATGCATTGAAGGACTGTCCAAGAACTAAGCAACTGTGGAAGGCACCAGATGGAGTTCAGCAGTAGAGAGCTCCAGTGGCTGCTGGACGTGGAGCGCCTCTCATTCCCCAGAAGCAGGCTTTCCAGCAGGCTGTTCAGCCTAAGAGGCAAGCCTTCACGATGACTGCAGTGGAGGCCGAGACTGAGGACGGAGTTATTGCAGGTAACTTCTATACTAGTCCTCCTTATTTATGCATTACATTTGATTAATTAGATCCCTGTTAATCTAGTTGCATGTTACCCTTAGGTGTCATCTTAGTTTCATCCCACCCGGCCTTGACCCTGTTCGATTCTGGAGCTTCCATGTGCATCCTATCTCGGAAGTTCGTAGTCGAACACTCAATACCCACCTATACACTTCCCAAGTGTTGGAACATTACAACTGGGAATGGTGTAGTGAAGGTTGCACTGGGATGTAGACCGTGCCCGTTGGTGATTAGTGGACACGAATTGTATGCTAATTTCATCGTCCACGACCTATCCAACTTTGATGCTATTCTTGGCATTGACTGGTTAGGAGCTTTTTATGCCACGATCGACTGTCACCGGAAGAAAGTGGTGTTCGAAATTCCTGACCACCCAGTGTTCGAGATTGTCGGTGGAGGACGTTCGCTTGGACCTGTCAAGTTCCGAGCCCAGCCTTACCGATTGACCGTTGCATCTATGATTGTTGAGCCAGAGAAGCCTGCAGTAGTGAGAGATTTCGAAGACGTTTTCCCTGAAGACATTTCTGGACTGCCGCCTGATCGAGCGTTGGAATTCGGCATCGACCTTATGCCAGGAGCTCAACCAATTTCGAAGGCGCCGTACCGTATGGCTCCTGCAGAATTAGAAGAGTTGAGGAAGCAGTTGGATGAGCTACTACAGAAGGGTTTCATTCATCCCAACGTATCTCCCTGGGGTGCACCAGTCTTGCTGGTAACGAAGAAGGATGGATCGAGGAGGATGTGCATCGATTATCGTGAGTTGAATCAGATCACAGTGAAGAACAAGTACCCGCTGCCTCGCATTGATGATATCTTCGATCAGCTTGGTGGATCGAGGGTATTTTCGAAGTTAGATCTCCGGAGCGGATACCATCAAGTCAGAGTCAAGAAGGAAGATGTACTCAAGACCGCTTTTCGGACTAAGTACGGGCATTATGAGTTCGTTGTCATGCCGTTCGGTGTGACCAACGCTCCTGCTATGTTCATGAATCTCATGAACCTTATCTTTTACGACTTCCTTGACAAGTTCGTGGTGATTTTCATAGACGATATCCTGGTGTACTCGAAGAGCGAGGAGGAGCATGCAGAGCATCTGAAGATAGTATTGGAGACGCTCTGTCACCATAGACTGTATGCCAAGTACAACAAATGCAAATTCTGGCTGGATAGAATTGCATTTCTTGGGCATGTAGTATCGGGAGCTGGTATCTCAGTGGATCCGGAGAAGGTCAAAGCAGTCAGAGAATGGCATACACCTCGATCAGCATCGGACATCAGGAGTTTCCTTGGATTGGCTGGATACTACCGCAGATTTATCAAGGATTTCTCGAGGATAGCTGAGCCAATGACGAGATTGATGAGGAAGGATGTTAAGTTCAGTTGGTCAAACTCTTCTGAGCAAGCTCTTTCTACCTTGAAAGAGAGACTAACTACTGCACCAGTGTTAGCTATTCCAGACAGAAGCGGTGGCTTCGAGATTTTCTGCGACGCATCAGGCAAGGGACTTGGATGCGTTCTGCACCAGCACAATCATGTGGTCGCATATGCTTCACGACAATTGAAGGTCCATGAGAAGAATTATCCGACCCACGACTTGGAGTTAGCCGCTGTCATCTTTGCGCTGAAGATTTGGCGACATTTCTTACTGAGTGAAAAAGTGAAAATCTTCACTGATCACAAAAGTTTGAAATATATATTCACCCAGAAGGAGCTGAATATGAGACATCGTAGATGGTTGGAATTGATGGCAGACTACGACATCGATCTTCAGTATCATCCAAGGAAGGTGAATGTTGTACCGGATGCCTTGAGTCAACTGCCCGAAGTGATGATTCTCACAGCTCAGTGGAGATTGCAGCAGGATCTGCGAAGGATGAATGTTGAAGCTGTACTACCGGGAGTCACATCGTCGTTGATGAACATGCAGGTTCAGTCGACGATTGTATATCGAATCAAGACTGCTCAAGATGGGGATGCTAAGTTGAAGAAGATCAGAGAGCAAGTCGAAGCAGGACTTCAGACAGATTTTCTGATTCACGCGGATGGGTCTTTGAGATATGGTAGCAGGATATGCGTACCTACAGGAGATATCAGAGAGGAGTTGATGAATGAGGCTCACAGTTCGCCTTATTCTATTCATCCTGGAGGTACTAATATGTACAAGGATCTTCGACAGAATTTCTGGTGGCATGGGATGAAGAGAAGTGTGGCACGTAGTGTTGCCAAGTGCCTCGTGTATCAGCAAGTGAAGGCTGAACACCATCGCATCGCCGGATTACTACAACCCCTGCCGATTCCCGATTGGAAGTGGCAGCACATCACGATGGACTTCGTGACTGGCTTACCTCGGAGAACCAAGCAGAACAACGTGATCTGGGTCATCGTTGATCGATTGACCAAGTCCGCGCACTTTATACCTTTTCGAGTTGGGCAATCCACGGAGATATTAGCAAGGAAGTATATTGACCTAACTCGTACCTTAATAGTTTCCTTCTAGTACTAGTCGTAATGTGAATTATGTCGTGTAGGAGATCGTGCGCTTACATGGAGTCCCTATGAGAATTGTATCAGATCGTGATACGAGGTTCACATCTCAGTTCTGGAAGAGTCTGCAGACCAATCTGGGTACCAGTCTGAAGTTCAGTACTGCGAATCACCCGCAGATGGATGGACAGTCGGAGCGCACTATTCAGATCTTGGACGATATGTTGAGAGCTTGCATGTTGGATCTCAAGGGTTCGTGGGAGGATCACCTGCACTTGGTGGAGTTCTCCTACAACAACAGCTATCAGGCGAGCATTGGCATGGCGCCATTTGCTGCTCTCTACGGGAGAAAATGTCGATCGCCACTGAGTTGGGATGACATCGGTGATAGAGAGCTCTTGGGGCCAGAGATGATAGTGGAAGCGGTTGATGTTGTGCGTGATATCAGGGATAAGCTTCGGATCGCTCAGGACCATTATAAGCATTGGGCAGATGCTAAACGGCGTCCACTGGAGTTTCAGCCAGGAGATCATGTGTTCCTGAAGATCTCACCAAATCGAGGAGTGATTCGATTTGGGAAGAGAGGCAAGCTTAGTCCGAGATTTATTGGACCTTTCGATGTGCTAGAGCGAGTTGGAGAAGTAGCATATCGCGTAGCCTTGCCACCGTCCTTAGAGGGAGTTCATGACGTCTTTCATGTGTCCCAGCTCCGTCGTTATATCAGCGACCCTACTGTTGGATATGGACGACATGAATACACCCATGAGGGGATGTATGATGGTATACGGACCTCAGATGTCGCGTGCATGAAGGCGTGCACGAAGGGAACCTTTTCTCGTGTGAAAAGGACCACTCGATAAGTGGAAAAAGCCACTCGATAAGTGGAAAAAGTCACTTTATAAGTGCATAAAGGCACTTGATAAGTGAATGAAGAAGAGGATAAATGAATGTGCTAATATAGGCTAATAAGCTTATAATTGGTTATTTCCTACAATAACCACCCCTAAAGCCTATAAATAGGACCCAAGGGTAAGGCATTCATACCACACTTTCCATGCCATAAGTTTGCATAAGGCATCTTATGTTCTTCTTCTCCCTTCCATTAAAATCCTCTTCTAGTTAGAGATTTAGGCGATGAAACTCTGCTTCGATCCTCCATGACGAAGTATCGACCGTTGTGGCGAATCCGAGGGCGAAGTTCCGAGATTACGGTGCCGCGTACGCAAGCGTAAGTCTCGACTTTATTATTTGATCCTAACGTCCTTGTTTTGTCAGGATCCTACATTGGTATCAGAGCCATACGGATTCGCTCCGGTCAGACCGTCGCCCCGTCGAAACTATGAACGAGTCGTTGTCTTTTTCACGAATGTGTATCCTACCATTATGGATATGGTAGGAACACTTCGTGACGGAGAGAATACAGCGGTTGTTCTTTTCACGTTAGGGTCTCCTACCATTACGGATATGGCAGGAACTCTCCATGACGGGAAGAACCGACCGTTCATATCGTCAAACTCGCTATCTTCATGGATGCTGAGTCTCCATTCATATGGAATGGGCACTCTCTTCATGTGGAGCGCGTAGTTTACGAACTTTTTGAAGTAAGTTATTTTTTTTGGCACACAGCCATTGGAGGATAACTACTTTCTCGACGAACGGGTGCTTCACCGGAGAAGAAGATGGTGGTTATTCCCATCGGGGAAGATGAATTTTTTGTGCATGAAATCTATAGCCATATGGGCAATGGAGGCAATGCATCCCCCCTCCCCATGCGGAGGGGGTTGGCTACGGCCAATAACGACGAAAACCACCACGACCACCCTGTCGAGGGGGAGGAGTGCATGCGGCCACCCCATGCAAGGAGGGAGACCGGCCATGGCAAAAGGGCCATGGCCGGCCGGCCCTGGCCAGGGCCGGCCATGGCCGGCCACGGCCAGGGCCAGAGAGCCCTGGCCGCGGCCATGGCCAGGCCTGGCCGAGGCCAGGCCATGGCCAGGAGGCCCTGGCCGGCCTCGGCCAGTGGCCAGGGCCGGCGCCCTGGCCTCTGCCAGGACCTGGCCGGCCCTGGCAGGAGCCAGGGCCGGCCAGGGCAGAGGCCCTGGCCGGCCAAGGCAGAGGCCCTGGCCGGGCAGTCTTATGCCCTTGGCCGGCGTTGGCCGGCCCCAGTCAGGGCAGAGGCCCTTGACCGAGGGAATGTGGCCATTGCCGAGCCTTGGTTGTCCAAATTTTTGGGGATGGGGCTTACGTGACCGAAAGGGGGGGCATGCATGGCAGTGGCTTGCATGGACAACCCCTACGGGTCCGACGGCAATTCTCTGCGGTAAATTCCCCTGAAGGAGGGAACTCTGGGATCCATACGGGAACCGGCGACGGTGGCTTGCAGAGAAATCCCCACAAGGGGGATCCGGCCTTGGTACGGCTACGGCTCTACCCGGCAAATGGCCAGGGATTGCCGAATATTTCGCTAGTATCATAAGGGTACTAAGTCGAAATATACAATTTTGAAAATACGTTTTCATACGTTTTGAAAAATACGTTTTTAAAAAAACGCTTTTCCGCTGCGAAGTACTATAAGAGTACTAACATTTGATAAAGTGATGGGGAAATATTGAAAGTTACTCTAGATGATGATTGGAAACGTAGTGACCTTTCCGATTCTAGAGTAACATTTTCAATATTTTTCGAAAGTAACTTATCAAATTGTAAATACATTCTAAGTGGGAGTTGAAATTAGAACTATCCAAATGGGATATTCTATTCTCATTTCAAGTGGGAATTGTATTTATTTTAAGAATTTTCAATGCAATGTTTTTCATCAAACCTTCAGTTTTTGTGTCTTTTGCAGCATTTTAAAATTAAAATGTCTTCCGCTTCAAAGAATATCGTCGCTGAGTTAAACAGTGGTGAAAAACTCAACGGCGATAATTACAAACTTTGGTCCATTAAGATACAATACGTTCTGGAGGAGCAATAAGTGCTCGAGACTCTAAAGAACGTCATGATTGAACCCGAGTTGGGCAATACGGCCCCTGGAGGAGCAATAAGTGCTCGAGACTCTAAAGAACGTCATGATTGAACCCGAGTTGGGCAATACGGCCCAACACAGACGAAACAAGGAAGCTTTTGATGCTTGGTCTCGGAAGAACAAGATAGCCCGCATTACGTTATTGTCCAGTATGGCCGATGACATAATGCGCATCTTCCGAGAACATGACCTAGCCATGGACATATGGTCCAAGCTAGAGGAGAAGTTCGGTGGCACATCGGTGTCCAAACTTCGCGCCTTAACTATAAGGTTCGATTCATATAAGAAACGTCCAGATCATTCCAGGGGGAAACATCTGCGACATATGGTGAATCTTATCTCGGAGTTAAAGGACGCAGGTCATGTGCTCACTGATGAGCAACAAATCCAAGCAGTCATACGTTCCCTACCAAATGGGTGGGACCAAATGAAGATGCATCTCACTCACAATGAGAGCATCAAGAACTTTAGCGACGTTTCAAAGCACCTCGAATTAGAGGAAGAGCGGCTTGCGGCTGCCAAGCCAAGTGCAGAAGTGCACATGGTTGCTAATTCCTCACATGGGGGAAAGAAACGGAAAGATCGTTCGAAGTTCACTAATGAACGTAAAAAGCAACCTGAGTCTACCAAGAAACCCAAACACAGGGGTGGGCATGTAACAACCACTTTTCGTTGTACGTTTTTCGTGCACGTGCTTTTGGCCGTGCACGTGTTTATTTTAGACTTTATTCGTTTGTGAACACTTTTGTGTGATAAGCCGTTGTGAACGTCTCTAAGAGTATTAAATAGTGGCACTATCTTGGAACGACATTTCTCGAGTCGTTTTCCCACAATTTAATCTTATTCGATGAGACGTTGCGGTTTTCACTTTTGATGGGAGATGTTTCTATTTTTAGTTTCGTCGTCCGACGTCGAAATTGAGATCCGTCTTCTTAGTTAGCTCACTTTCGTCATCACGATCACCCCGATATTTATTTTATAATTTTTGGAGTTCATTTGACCACTTTTATATTTTTAACAAGGTTTATAATATTTTTAATAATTACGTTTTAAATTAATTTCGGCCAAATAAAATTTATTTGAGTTTAAAACGTTTTAAAGAATTTTTGAGCCAATTTCCAGCTCATTTGGACCGCATCAAAGCCTTGGGTGAGTTGGAGTGGGTTAGATTTGAATTTTAAATTATTTTAAACTCCTAATCTCATTAGGATTAGCCCTAGACCTAGTCAACCCCTCTGCACTATATAAACAACCCCTAGGAAGACCTATTTTCGCAAGAAAATAACCCTAGCAGCTTCCAAAACTCAAATTTCACATTGCGACGAATCGTCGCAACGTTGCTGCACCAACCCCCGCTCCGACCGACGGAATCAGCTCCATTCCCCTGCTCTGACCGGCAGCTGCCTCCGCACCAAGCTTCGTCCGCACCATTGCACAGCCGCTGCATCGCGACCCCGCACCAAGCTGTGTCTGACCGAGCCATCCTCTCGGTCAGACCGATGGCCGCCCCCTCTCACGCCCGCTTCTCCGCACCGCACCAAGCCCCGCACCGACCCGCTTCTGTCGCCCGCCTCCGCTCGTGTCTGACCGAGCGGGTCGCCCGCACCGACCGACGTTGCAACGTTGCAACGTTGCAACGACCCGCCCAAGCTCCCGACCGAGACGACCGACCGCTCCGACCAATGGAGCTCTCTGCACTCGCTGCTGCACCGACCGCATCGCTGCACAACGCCGTACGCTGCGTCTGACCGAGCCATCCTCTCGGTCAGGCTAGTGTACGACCGAGGGCCATTCGTCGCAACCCCGCACCCGTCGCACCACTTGCCACCGTGGGCCCCCCAAGTTCTCCAGAGGTATTGTGGGTCCCCCAAAGGTCCCTAGGACTACTGTGGGCCCCACCTAGATGCTTTCTCTCCGACGATTCGCCGTGTACGACGTTGCGACACGTCGTAGCCCGTCGTCGCACGTGCTAGCTTTGGAATCTGGAATCGTCGCTCCGGTTGATGCTCTGAATTTTCCAGCGAGGAATCTATATTGGAATCAGGACTTGGAGCGCGATCTTTTATTCCAACCCCCGGCGTCGCTACCCGACGCCGGTGTAGCTTTCGCGTCGTGTTGAGGTAACGCTTTGCACCCCTAGGACCCCCAACCCATTGCCTGTTAATCAAGACTAAAATTGATGTTTTTAAAAATGTTTTAAATGTTTTAAATTCACTAATCAAGATTAATAATATGGACTTTAGGCCGGTGGACTTGTGCACGTAGGATAATTGTGATTTTGGACTCTCTTGGACGGTGTGCTCAGACGTTGTACTTGCAGGCAAGTGAAACTTGCCAACTCTTGTGTAGGGCCAGGTTTTTAGGCCACTTCCTTGCTTTTAGCGTAAAAGAGACTAGTCAGTGAAATGATAGCTGGCTAGACGCCTGTTTGATCTAGTTTGACAACGAAACTAGATCCGTCACCTAATTGATCTAGCTTGACAACGAAGCTAGATCCAACTCTTTAAACTTGTTGTTCATGCATACTAAACTGCCACGTTTACTTTTCTTATCTGTACGCACTTTTAACTGCCATGCATTGCATTCTACATGTCATCCAAGTTGATTGTTGCATTCGTAGCACACGCTACAATACTTGTACTCCTTGAATACTACTTCCGGGGAAACGTGCCTCATGTGTTGGTCAAAAGCCAATGCCCGGTTTCCTGGTCCGGCTAGGTGCACCCCTATGCCATACTTGTTAAAAACACTTCCTGGCTCGTGATCCAGAAGCGAGCATTCCCGTTCGGGGGTAAGGCCCTGGCTCGATACACGTGGAGGGGTAGGGATAAACGATCACCTGAGCTTAGGAGTGGCCCGATCAGCCCTCTAGCCAGAAGGCGGAATCTCTGTGCACGAGGTGCTTACTTTCCTTGTCTTGTACTTGTCTTGTGAATGATTCATGTAATACTTGCCATCCATGCCATGTTTAAATGCCATGCTCGTACTTTACCTGTTGCACTCATACTTTAACTGCCATGTCATCGCATTCATGCTAGAACTGCTAGGTTGCTTTACTTTTGCATACTTTCAGTTTTCTTGCACAAGTCTCTTGTAGACTTGCTGACATGTGCCCCTTGCTCTTTTGGGTGTCACATGTTAGACCCTGAGCCAGAGACCGTTGTTGTGTATGTGATGTGTTGCTGACGCCGAGCCTGAGCCCATGTCTGCCTAGGAGGAGTTTTATGGACGTCAGTGATCTTTCTTGGTGACTTTGCTGAGCTTTCTTTTGTTTAGGTTTTTTTGTTAGTTGTTGGTGCGTGGCACCTATGCTTTGTACTTTTGTTGGCCATGTTTGGGCCTTTAAACTCTGTTTTTATTCAGCCTGGTGGCTTTTCTGCGATGTTGGAATTTAAGTTTATGGATATTCTGAGATTATTCTTTTGTCTCATTTCATTATTATTATCTTGTGTCGTTCGCGTTGCAAGGACCTGCAGTTTTAAATTTGATTGACGCTTATCGGACTTGCAGCTTTGCAGCTTCAAGTCTGAGCGGACATTCTCACGCTTCGCCTCCATATTTTTGGGAAGCGGGGCGTGACAGGTTTTGTTGGTGGCCCATGCAGGTCCAGTCTTGCAATTGCGAATTAACGGAACAACGATAATAACGGAATGTCCATTAAATAAATTGCAACATCCGAGTCAGAAGCCCTGAGTCTAGTCGTTTTCCTATGTCACTAGGGGTAAGAAAATTTAGTTAGACGTCTATGCTTGCTAGTTAGAGGCCTCTGATTGATAGTTAGACTCCCTGTCAGCAATTGATTTAATCGTCGTAGGGGTTACCTTAGTGGTTCATGTCTACCCCTGACCATATTAGACTTCTAGAATTTCCTTTAGTCGTTCGCTTGGGTTCATCGATTTCGGACCAAGCTGAACGCATTTCATTACCGTCCAGCCCCTTAGAAGGTCTTAGCGCCTTGTTCCTAATCTTTAGTTGGTCGACCGTAGGGGTTTCCGTAGACTTTCATGATTCATATCCTAGGTGTATGAATTTTTTGATCATCCGACCAATTTCCTTGCCTCGATTCACGAGATCGCCTCATGACGATCGTCGTCAATTTTCAAACATCTCCATTGCAAATCTTGAACCTTCTGAAAGTATTTTTCAATCTTCTCTTCCACTAAGTTTAACTTTGTTCAAAATTTTAATATACTTATACTTCATACTCCTTCATTGATTTAATTTTTTTTTAAACGTTTGTCGGAATTTTTGAATACTAGTTTATAGTATTTTTCCAGCCTATATTTTTCGTACTTGTGCAAATGCGTCGTCCCTTCATATATTAATGTTATTCTGAATCGTACTTTTATTCAACTTGTAATTTTCCCTCCTGATTTATGCCATTCATATACTTTTCAAGACACATGGAATTTCAGCTTTCAGCAAGTTGGTTTTTTGCCCGTCGTTCTCACTATTTCAGATTTTTGCAAAATTACTATTTTCATAACCACTTCCTGATTTAGACCATCCATGATTTGATTTTAAATACTTGCTATTCGATCTTGATAATTCTTATACTAAGTCATTATTATTTTTCCGTGCACCATACATACTTTGAATTATTTTTATATCCGTACCAGACTTGTTGTGCTCGTATATTAAGAACCTTGTGTAAATCAGTTTTTCATTTTTGGCAAACCCTGGTTCTCTAAAAGTAGTTTCAAATTGATCATTTTAAATTTTCCATAGCCTAAAGTTTTGAAAGCATTTAACATGAGTTTAAATTCTTCCGTTACTTGATTTCATTCTTGACTTTCCAAAACTTTTTTGACAACATTATATTAAATTACTGACGTATAAATTTTCTAAACCACGTCCTTAATATTCGTGTAAATGATTTTACTTCCTTTTATAATGATTTTAGATAGATCAATGGACCATTTTCTCCTATTATGAATATTCGACTCAAACTTATTTTGAACAACTCGTTTTATCGATCTCCAAATATTTCTTTTCAGACGAGGATTTTAACTTTGAAGTACGACAGTTTTCAAACTCCACGTATTTTAGCCTATGCTATTCACCCTATTTTCTTTTCTGTATCCAATTTAAGAATCACTACACCTCCCTTTTCCCTCAACCCAAACCTCACCATTGAGTCAATGTTTCGTCTAACCAAGCTGTCTCCTTCTATTCGTCCTATCTGAACTCGTGCTTATCGATCCTTCCCTCGTCACGCTTTCGACCTCCCTCTATTGCTTAGGCCTTAGGGTCCGTCAATGTCTGTGTCAACTCTAAGTTGTTAGTAGGCCCTTGGATCTTATGACGTAGTCGTAGTGCACGTACCCAAGTTGTGTACGTGAGCTTGAATGAGTATACCCCCATAGTATATTGGTGTTTGCCTATTGTGTGATATATATATATATACTCGGAGTTATTCGTGATAGTATGAAGTTGTTGTATGTTAGTAGTTATAGATTTTTGTGTGGATAGCTATACCATACTAGGGATGCTTGTGTATATAAGAATTAGTGTGGGGTTATCTAATGGAGTGCGTGTAGTTAGAGATACGTATAATGGTTGAAATAATTTGATTTGGTGAAGCTATGTGTATGCTAGGTGTGATAATAATAGGTGTGCGTATAGTTAAGTGAGTAGGCCTATTATATGACCTGTATACTAGTACGTGTGAGTATGTGCTCATAGGTAGATATATATTGTGCTTGGACGTAGGAAGTTATGTTTCGTTGCATGAGTATATAAGTGATATACATATGGTAGTAGGGTTATAATTTTGATTGGTATTGTTTGCTTTCGCGGGATGTTGCAAGCGTGCATACCGCGAGGTATACACTACTATTGCACATCTTAATTATGTATGTATAGGTGTATTAGTATACTAATTATAGGTAGTAGGCTATGGGGTGAATATATATATATATATATATATATATATATATATATATATATATATATATATATATATATATATATATATATGTTACATGTGTGTGTGACTATACGATGAATACGTATGCATGTATTAGGGAGTGTATTATAATTATACGTGTGCTGATGTCTGTATTATTATTATTATAGTACATAGAGTGATTGAACTATGTAAGTATTACCTAACTAAATATTAAGTGTGACTGACTTATGGTGTGCATATGGTTGTATTGGTAGACATATATATAAATATTGGAGTGATATTGGTGTAGATATGAATGTCGTGTTACGTATATAGAATATTCTGATATGTGTATTGAGTCTCACTCAAGCTTGAGTGGGTATACTCTAAAGATATTGAATGTATGTTTGTAGTTGAATATAGAAATGTTTGATGTATGAATAGTGATAGAAGTGTTTGTGCCTGGTTGTGCTACACATATGATTGTCGGTCGCTACACCAGTATATAGTTATAGGTGTTGGCCTTGTGGTATAGCTAATTACTAAGGACTTGCCTGTGTGAACGTATGTGTGCTAGCTAAACTAGGTGTGTAGATGTACTAGTAATATATGATGGTATGATTGGTGTATGTAAATGAATTGTTAGCGTGTATGGGTGTGCACCATGCACGGGTAAGTATGTGCCTAGTTATAGATATTGATGACTATGATATATGTGGCGTGTCGTAAATACAGTTATAGGACCGTACGTGATGTGAACATACGGTGAAATTATTGCATGCATTTGTATGACTATATAATGAGTGAAATATGGTAGTAGTGAATATATATTAGATATAGTAAAATTGAACTTAATAATGGTATGGTGTGACTGCTTATGTTGATGTGCTTAGTATTGGATGTATACTAGGAAGTATTAGAGGGTAGTATACCCTTGATGTTTGTGCATAGGTAGCTACCTATACGTAGAGCAATGATTGTATTTGCTAAGTGTGAGACTATCCTTATGTGAGTACCTGAACTATTGTTTTGTGAGTAGCAGTTATATAAGGGATGTATGTTTATATATATATGATTGAAATACATGTATGAATTTGACTAACTATAATAGGTATAAATGTATAACGTACGTGAATATATATAAATATATATACGTGTTGGTAGTATTAATGTTTGACTACCTAGTGCATATATAAGCACTTGTAATGACTATACCTGGTTGAATTATAATATGACTTGAGTGGGGTAGTTATTAGAGCGACTAGCTATATTAGAAAGTCCGAGAACGGACTTTATTCTAAGGTGGGGAGGATGTAACGACCACTTTTCGTTGTACGTTTTTCGTGCACGTGCTTTTGGCCGTGCACGTGTTTATTTTAGACTTTATTCGTTTGTGAACACTTTTGTGTGATATGCCGTTGTGAACGTCTCTAAGAGTATTAAATAGTGGCACTATCTTGGAACGACATTTCTCGAGTCGTTTTCCCACAATTTAATCTTATTCGATGAGACGTTGCGGTTTTCACTTTTGACGGGAGATGTTTCTATTTTTAGTTTCGTCGTCCGACGTCGAAATTGAGATCCGTCTTCTTAGTTGGCTCACTTTCGTCATCACGATCACCCCGATATTTATTTTATAATTTTTGGAGTTCATTTGACCACTTTTACATTTTTAACAAGGTTTATAATATTTTTAATAATTACGTTTTAAATTAATTTCGGCCAAATAAAATTTATTTGATTTTAAAATGTTTTAAAGAATTTTTGAGCCAATTTCCAGCTCATTTGGACCGCATCAAAGCCTTGGGTGAGTTGAAGTGGGTTAGATTTGAATTTTAAATTATTTTAAACTCCTAATCTCATTAGGATTAGCCCTAGACCTAGTCAACCCCTCTACACTATATAAACAACCCCTAGGAAGACCTATTTTCGCAAGAAAATAACCCTAGCAGCTTCCAAAACTCAAATTTCACGTTGCGACGAATCGTCGCAACGTTGCTGCACCAACCCCCGCTCCGACCGACGGAATCAGCTCCATTCCCCCGCTCTGACCGGCAGCTGCCTCCACACCAAGCTTCGTCCGCACCATTGCACAGCCGCTGCATCGTGACCCCGCACCAAGCTGTGTCCGACCGAGCCATCCTCTCGGTCAGACTGATGGCCGCCCCCTCTCACGCCCGCTTCTCCGCACCGCACCAAGCCCCGCACCGACCCGCTTCTGTCGCTCGCCTCCGCTCGTGTCTGACCGAGCGGGTCGCCCGCACCGACCGACGTTGCAACGTTGCAACGACCCGCCCAAGCTCCCGACCGAGACGACCGACCGCTCCGACCGATGGAGCTCTCCGCACCCGCTGCTGCACCGACCGCAGCGCTGCACAGCGCCGTGCGCTGCGTCTGACCGAGCCATCCTCTCGGTCAGGCTAGTGTACGACCGAGGGCCATTCGTCGCAACCCCGCACCCGTCGCACCACTTGCCACCGTGGGCCCCCCAAGTTCTCCAGAGGTATTGTGGGTCCCCCAAAGGTCCCTAGGACTACTGTGGGCCCCACCTAGATGCTTTCTCTCTGACGATTCGCCGTGTACGACGTTGCGACACGTCGTAGCCTGTCGTCGCACGTGCTAGCTTTGGAATCTGGAATCGTCGCTCCGGTTGATGCTCTGAATTTTCCAGCGAGGAATCTATATTGGAATCAGGACTTGGAGCGTGATCTTTTATTCCAACCCCCGGCGTCGCTACCCGACGCCGGTGTAGCTTTCGCGTCGTGTTGAGGTAACGCTTTGCACCCCTAGGACCCCCAACCCATTGCCTGTTAATCAAGACTAAAATTGATGTTTTTAAAAATGTTTTAAATGTTTTAAATTCACTAATCAAGATTAATAATATGGACTTTAGGCCGGTGGACTTGTGCACGTAGGATAATTGTGATTTTGGACTCTCTTGGACGGTGTGCTCAGACGTTGTACTTGCCAGCAAGTGAAACTTGCCAACTCTTGTGTAGGGCCATGTTTTTAGGCCACTTCCTTGCTTTTAGCATAAAAGAGACTAGTCAGTGAAATGATAGCTGGCTAGACGCCTGTTTGATCTAGTTTGACAACGAAACTAGATCCGTCACCTAATTGATCTAGCTTGACAACGAAGCTAGATCCAACTCTTTAAACTTGTTGTTCATGCATACTAAACTGCCACGTTTACTTTTCTTATCTGTACGTACTTTTAACTGCCATGCATTGCATTCTACATGTCATCCAAGTTGATTGTTGCATTCGTAGCACACGCTACAATACTTGTACTCCTTGAATACTACTTCCGGGGAAACGTGCCTCATGTGTTGGTCAAAAGCCAATGCCCGGTTTCCTGGTCCGGCTAGGTGCACCCCTATGCCATACTTGTTAAAAACACTTCCTGGCTCGTGATCCAGAAGCGAGCATTCCCGTTCGGGGGTAAGGCCCTGGCTCGATACACGTGGAGGGGTAGGGATAAACGATCACCTGAGCTTAGGAGTGGCCCGATCAGCCCTCTAGCCAGAAGGCGGAATCTCTGTGCACGAGGTGCTTACTTTCCTTGTCTTGTACTTGTCTTGTGAATGATTCATGTAATACTTGCCATCCATGCCATGTTTAAATGCCATGCTCGTACTTTACCTGTTGCACTCATACTTTAACTGACATGTCATCGCATTCATGCTAGAACTGCTAGGTTGCTTTACTTTTGCATACTTTCAGTTTCTTTGCATAAGTCTCTTGTAGACTTGCTGACATGTGCCCCTTGCTCTTTTGGGTGTCACATGTTAGACCCTGAGCCAGAGACCGTTGCTGTGTACGTGATGTGTTGCTGACGCCGAGCCTGAGCCCATGTCTGCCTAGGAGGAGTTTTATGGACGTCAGTGATCTTTCTTGGTGACTTTGCTGAGCTTTCTTTTGTTTAGGTTTTTTTGTTAGTTGTTGGTGTGTGGCACCTATGCTTTGTACTTTTGTTGGCCATGTTTGGGCCTTTAAACTCTGTTTCTATTCTGCCTGGTGGCTTTTCTGCGATGTTGGAATTTAAGTTTATGGATATTCTGAGATTATTCTTTTGTCTCATTTCATTATTATTATCTTGTGTCGTTCGCGTTGCAAGGACCTGCAGTTTTAAATTTGATTGACGCTTATCGGACTTGCAGCTTTGCAGCTTCAAGTCTGAGCGGACCTTCTCACGCTTCGCCTCCATATTTTTGGGAAGCGGGGCGTGACAGGGCACAAGAAGTGGCACAAGAAGAAAGACTTGAAGAAGATCAAGTGCTTCAAGTGCAACAAGCTCGGTCACTATGCTCGTTCGTGTACGAGTGGAGGCGACGAGGTAACTTGTAAATATACTAGTTACATATGTGTTTCTAGTTCAATATTTCTTGTGGAATCTAATCCATTTTGGATAATTGATTCAGGTGCCACCGACCACATAGCAAGGGACAGACGGTCCTTCGTGGAGTATCACCGGATACCCCAAGGAACGAAGTGGATCTATGTAGGAAACAACACACATGTTGAAGTGAAAGGCGTTGGGACTTGCAAGCTAGTCTTGGACAACGGCCGCACTCTCCTACTTCATGATGTCCTCTTCGCTCCAGATATTCGAAGGAATATAATTTCTGTGGTCGTGTTAATGGCTCTTGGCTATAACTGGTTTTTTCATGATTGTAATGTGGACTTAAGTTGTAATAATACTCTTATTAGTACTGGGTTTGTATTTAAAGGATTTATTGTAATGAGTACAATGTATGATTCCTCGTGTAATGAAAATTTCCTTATTGCAAATTTTAAGACTTATGAGTCTGATGTGATTTGTTGGCACACAAGTCTTGGTCATATTGGACCAACGCGTATGGATAGACTTGCCAAACGTGGCCTTCTATCCAATGTTTCAAAGGTTGAAATGTCGACCTGTGAACATTGCCTAGTGGGGAAATCTTCTCGCAAGCCGTTTGGAACCGGCACAAGGGCCGAGGTTCCATTACAGCTTATCCATTCGGACATATGTGGTCCGATGAATGTCAAGACAAGATGCGATAAGTCCTATTTCATCACTTTTATTGATGATTTCACCCGATTCGGACATATCTATTTGATATCCCATAAAAGTGAAGCATTGGCTTGCTTTAAAAACTATATGAGTTTAGTGGAGAATCAATTAGATCGCAAGATTAAGGTCTTGCGAACCGATAGGGGCGGTGAATATCAATCAACAAGTTTTAAGGAACTTTGTGATGAAAAAGGCATAGTACATCAGGTAACTATGCCTTATACTCCTCAACAAAACGGTGTTGCAGAAAGGAGAAATAGGACTTTAATGGAAATGGTCCGTTCAATGATGGCGCAAGCTAACTTGCCAATCACCTTTTGGGGTGATGCATTATTGACGGCCGCTTTCATTTTAAACCGCGTACCCTCGAAATCAGTTAGCTCCACTCCTTATGAGTTGTGGAACCAAAGGTCTCCTGACTTAAACAATTTGAAACCTTGGGGTTGTGCATCCTACGCACATATTTCCTCCCATAAGTATGGCAAACTTGGGCCAAGGGGAAGGAAATGTATCTTTATACGATACACAGAAAACTCCAAAGGTTATGTTTTTGTTAGTCAGGAAGACAATGGTGGGCTAATTGAGTTTGAGTCGAGGGATGTCACTTTCTTGGAAAACGAGTTTCCAAGACAGGGCAAGATAAGTCAGGACTTATCTCTATTTGAGATTTATGATCAAGAAGGATTACCTCATTCGAGTGGGAGAATTCTTGGTGAAAACGAAAATACGTTTCAACCTTCACCAATGGATTATACGAATGACGATTATCCTATTCCATACGGGAATAATGATCCAAGTGGGAGCAATTCTAACGACATTTCAAGTGGGAGTGATATTAGAATTGATCTAAATTCGAGTCAACAAGGACTTGAAGAATCTTAAATACGACGTAGTAGTCGTACAAGGTTGGCTCCTTTAAGATTTGAGGATGAATTTCCGCAAACCTTTATGACTTTACTACAAGAAGATGACGAGCCTGCTACTTTCAAACAGGCCGTATCTTGCCCTGCTAAAGACAAATGGATGGAAGCAATGCAAGAGGAGTTAGAATCCATGAAAGTTAACCAAGTCTGGGACTTAGTTGACTTACCCAGAGGACGTGGAGCTATTGGAAACAAATGGGTTCTCAAGATCAAGCATAAGGCTGATGGCTCTATTGACAGATATAAAGCTCGCCTTGTCGCGAAAGGTTTTACGCAACAGGAAGGGATAGACTACGAAGAGACCTTCTCACCTGTTGTTCGTTTTACCTCGATTCGCCTGATTCTGGCAATGGTAGCTTGCTTAGACCTCGAATTACATCAAATGGATGTAAAGACTGTCTTTCTCAATGGAGAATTGGACGAGGAGATCTATATGGAACAACCAACAGGGTTTGTAAAAGAAGGAAACGAACATAAGGTTTGTAAACTTCTTAAATCCATATATGGTCTTAAACAATCCTCGAGGCAATGGTATATACGATTTCAAGAAGTTGTCTTATCAAATGGTTTTACCATGCTTGATGAAGATAACTGCGTATATATCAAGAGGATTAAAAGCAAGTATGTTATCATGTCTCTATATGTAGATGACATTTTAATAGCTGGAAATGACAAGGGCTTTGTGATGGATATCAAGGCTTGGCTTTCATCAGTTTTTGAGATGAAAGACATGGGAGAAGCCGCATATATCCTTGGAGTTAAGATTTCAAGGAATCGTTCGAAGAAACTTCTTTCTCTTTCACAGAGACTTATATAAAGAAGGTTCTAGAACGATTTAATATGCAGGACTGCAAGTCCATTGATACTCCTATAAGCAAAAGCGATAATTTATGTCTGAAATCATGTCCTAAGAACCAAAAGGAGAAAGATATTATGGAAAAAGTTCCATATTCCAGTGCAGTTGGTAGTCTTATGTACGCTATGATGTGTACAAGACCAGACATCTGTTTTACCGTTGGAATGGTAAGTCGTTACCAATCCAACCCAGGGCAAGTACACTGGAAAGCGGTTAAGAGGATATTGTGGTATCTCAAAGGAACTGCAGACTTTGCTTTATGCTATCAAGGAGATGCCTTGAGGCTCGAAGGCTACACTGATGCTGATTGGGCGGGTGATCTCGATGAGCGACGATCGACCTCAGGATATGTTTTTCTACTCAGATCTGGTGCAATATCCTGGAGTAGTAAGAAACAATCCTGCATCGCACTTTCAACTATGGAAGCCGAGTTTGTAGCATTTAGCATGGCAGTCCAAGAGGCTGTTTGGCTTAGGAAGCTCTTAGACAGGCTAATTGATGCAAGTGACTCAGGTGATGTACCTATACACAACGACAGTCAAGCATCTATAGCTTATGTCAAAGATCCTAAATTCCATTGTAAGACCAAACACATTGATATCCACTACAAATTTGCAAAAGACTATGATAAGACCAAGAAGGTAGACATAAGGTACATATCTACGCATGAGATGATAGCGGATCCGCTTACGAAGGCGATCCACAGAGATGTGTTTTACAAACACTTATCATCTCAAGGATTGCGTAAGAGCTGAGTTGTACTAATGTAATTTCCCATGTCTGTAAGTGATCAAAATTTAATAAAAGAATAAGTTCTTTTTCAACATTGCATATGGATTCTTTAAGGAATGTTTGTGTACATTTTTTGAAATCTCAGCTGAATTTTAGTATGTCGGACAGATTAAGGTTGGCTCTCCCACATGAGCAACCGCCTTTATTTTATCAGACAGGTAAAATAAAGATGAGACCTGTTTAAAGTCAAAATCGTCAGACGGACGATTTAGAGTCATGACTTAAACAAAATGGTCGTATGAAAGATCTGCATCATATGGATGCTTTCAAAAGATCTAAGAGGATTTTGAGATCCTATCTGTCTTATGCGGGATGTGAGTCCAGAAGATATATGAGTAGTAAAAGGGACTCAAAGCCAGACATTGTGGTGTCTGGTTATCATCTTTACAACATCATTAAGACATACGCTCCCTGGGAAAGAGTGATGTTGTAATACGTATTCATACTACGTATGCATTTTTTGACCATTGGGTTAGAATAGTAATAGTGTTTACTATTATGTGAGACCCAAAGACCACATGGGTCTTAACTCATTACCCTTATGGACTCTAATTGGTTCCTTAAGATTTGACTGGGTGATTGCTATCTTAGCATGTTGCTTATGGACTATGGTTAATTCGGTCCGGCGGGGCATGTTAGAAAAGCGAGTCAAGTCAAGATCAAAAGGATCGCAAGAAGAGGAAGATTAATTTCATTTTCACATTTGAACTTTAGAGATTCAAAGCTGGCCAGCCAATTGAAAGCCAGATGGGATTCAATTGTTGAATATAAAGTATAAGAAATGTGAAGAAATAATCTAGGGTAAAGCATGCGTTGATCTACTCAACTTTGCACCTCGAGGAGTGTTGTGTATCTCTAACAAGTGCACAACAGCGGACTCTATGCGCATGACGGTCACACGGCCTATTTCTTGGAATGACAAACAGAAGAGTTAAAGGAAAAGATGTTTCCTTACAATCCCCTCAAGTGTGAGTGGGAGATGTTGGATATGGACGACATGAATACACCCATGAGGGGATGTATGAGGGTATACGGACCTCAGATGTCACGTGCACGAAGGCGTGCACGAAGGGAACCTTTTCTCGTGTGAAAAGGACCACTCGATAAGTGGAAAAAGCCACTCGATAAGTGGAAAAAGTCACTTTATAAGTGCATAAAGGCACTTGATAAGTGGATGAAGAAGAGGATAAATGAATTTGCTAATATAGGCTATTAAGCTTATAATTGGTTATTTCCTACAATAACCACCCCTAAAGCCTACAAATAGGACCCAAGGGTAAGGCATTCATACCACACTTTCCATGCCATAAGTTTGCATAAGGCATCTTATGTTCTTCTTCTCCCTTCCATTAAAATCCTCTTCTAGTTAGAGATTTAGGCGGTGAAACTCTGCTTCGATCCTCCGTGACGAAGTATCGACCGTTGTGGCGAATCCGAGGGCGAAGTTCCGAGATTACGGTGCCACGTACGCAAGCGTAAGTCTCGACTTTATTATTCGATCCTAACGTCCTTATTTTGTCAGGATCCTACACCTACTCATGCTGTGGATTACTCAGAGATCACAGTTCGACCAGATCTGACGTACGAACAGCAACCTGTGGAGATCCTAGATCGATGCCAGAAAGTCTTCAGGAACAAGACTGTTGATCTAGTCAGGGTGATGTGGCGTCGTGACTCACCAGGAGAGTCTACCTGGGAACGGTAAGATGAGATATGGGAGCGTTATCCTTATTTGTTTCCTACTCCTTAGTGGATGAGAATTCCGAGGGCGGAATTTTTCTTAAGATGGGTAGAATGTAACGGCCGGTATTTTCTAGACGTATGATTATTGTATGCCCATATTTCCACCCGGATATTTTTGTGCGTGAATTCTTTTGTGCGTCGACGCGAGCGCGTATCCACTTTTCGTTTTACCGTACCAACATTAATTGACTATCAATTTTTTAACAAATTGCCTTAACTTAATTATCCCACTAATTACAAATTTCTAATCACCGTTAACTTCACTAATTACTACATTTATTTTAATAATCACATCTTATTTAATTACTTAATTTGTTATTATTGGCTAAAAATCAAATCACTAATTTGATAAATTAATTTTTACCCAAATTAAATTATCCCTAAATCAAACATTGATTAACTTAGCCCTAATTAAATCACTAATTAAACCCCATTGAATCCCACCTCCTCCTGTTGGTGAGATCCAACAGGGCTCATCAAACCTCCCCCACACCCAGCTCCTCCGTCATCAAGCTGTTCCCCAACGCACTGTTGTATTTCATGAACGGCAGCGACGTCTTCACCTACAAGGAAATCTCAAACTAGCAAACAAATCTGTTCACCTTTCCAAACTCAAAATTCAGTTCCCAAAATTCTCAACACAAATCAGCCCTCAAACACCCACACCAAAGCTGAAACCCAAATCAATTCCCAATTCAAAATAGAAATTAGATCAATATAGCAAGAGAGGAGATCTGTGATTAAATGAATTGAGATCCAAATCAAGTCCAAACCCAACATTCAGATCTGAACCCTCTTCTTCCATTCTTCTTCTTCCTTCCTCTTCCCTAGGCCGGCACCACCCTCAGCCCCTCACCCGAAGCCGCCGGCCTCCTGCACATAAACGTCACCGCGCGCACACCCGAAGCCGCCTGGAGCCTCCCCGCGCCGTGCGTCGCCGGAGCGAGCAACGCAGCCGCCCTTCAGCGCGCGCAGCCGCCCAGAGATCCGCCGAATCCGCCGCTGTCCACCCGCCCGGAACGCCGCAGGCCGCCGATTGCCGGAGCCGTCCGCCCTCCTCTTCCTCCCGTGTGCAAGTAAGCCCTCCCCTTGCGTTTTTTTCTCTTGCTGCCATTGTTTGTAAACAAAAAAGAAAAGGAAAGCAAAGGAGCACAGACAGAAGAATAAAGGAGAAGGAGTGACAGTGAGAAAGAATTAAAAACAACCTATAGGTAATAATAGTAAGAAGTAAGAGTCATGAGGATAGCCTGTATTAATATTAGGCATTGAAGAGTCAGACAGACAGAGAAAGTCAGTAAAGAGAAAGCTAACCCTATTAATAAAAGAAGAGGTATTAAATAATGACAGGGAGATGTTGGGTAAGTGAAAGTTGACAGACTTTGGGCTAACAAAATATGAATGAAGAGGGGACAGTATTTGAGGAAGGGGCTTGGCCTTATGAAGAATTGGCAGGCTACAATAGATAGCTTAATGAATAAATGAATAATTAAATAAAGTTAGTAAGTGTTATAATTTTTAACCATGTTACTTTTTACCCATGGTCAAACTTAGTAGTTGTGCTATTTAATACCATGTTTTAACCATGCAATTAGACTAGTTAATATTGATTAATTGTTAATATTAGTTAGTGCTTGTTTAAAATCTAAATGTTAATGTTAATTTCAGCATGTTAGTTGTTAAATAATATAGGTTATAACATGTTAACTTATTACCCCATAGTCAAAAGTTGGTATGTAGACCTATTAACACCATGTTAAGCCAAGAAATCAGATTAGTAATGTAATTAGCGTAAGTTAAGTTATTATTAAATTTGTCATTAGCTTGTTGTTGTTAATTTAAATTCCAGCATGTTAGCAAGTTTGTAACTGATGTTAGGTAATAATACTAGAGTAAAATAAGGCGTGCCATGTCTGTATAACACAAAATAAATATCACCCTAGCCAGAGAACCCGATAAAATTAGGCGAACCCAATTCGGGTGTTATTTTAATATTGCACGTATTTCACAGAAATCTAATCCAGTGATTTGTTTAACCAAAACAGCGAACCGGACTCATCGTAACGCAACGCTCGAACCCACGCGACCAATACCACCGGAAACAGGCAAGTGATACTTGCCAGTAAATGTTTTAGGCCACGTTTTTAGGACAATTTGTCTGTTAGCGTAAAAGAGACTAGACAGTGAAATGATAGCTGTCTAGACGCCCTATTTGATCTAGTTTGACAACGAAACTAGATCCGACACTTTACTTGCTTTCATTCATGCTGCCATGCCATGTCTAACTTTCAATTAACGGTACGCACTTTAACTGCTCATCCCATGTCATGTCATGTGTTCTTCGTGATTGAGTAGCACTCGCTACAAATGTTATTGCTATTGAGGCTAGGCACCTGCTTTTACGGGCACAACCCTATGCCATATTGAAAAACACTTCCTGGCTCGTGATCCAGAAGCGAGCACAGTGTTGTTGGGAAACCAACGCTCGATACACGTGGAGGGGTAGGGTTAAGCGATCACTTGAGCGTAGAAGTGTGCCCGTACAGCCACTTCAGCCAAAAGGCATAAACCCTGTGCACAAAGTGAATGGACAATGTTTCGTGTTTTGTTACTTGTATTGCATGTTTCATGTCATATTAAAATTGTTGCATCCTTAAAATGTCATATCACCTCATTATATTAGAACTGTTAGTTGTTTCAGTTCATTATATCCTTGCACAAAAGTTCTCCACTTCCCTTGGGAGACTTTTGCTGACTTGTGCCCTTTTCTCTTTGGGTGTCACATGTCAGGCTTTGAGACAGAGCAGGTTGCTGAGGACGAGCAATTCGTTGATGCTGAGTTCGAGGTCTCTGCTGAGACCGAGTTCGAGGACACGGGTGACCAGTCCTAGACTCATTTGGAGTCTCTCCTTAGTTGTTACCTTTCATTAGTTACTGTTAGGTTTCGGTGCGTAGCACCTATCTCTCTTTGTTTTGTTTGGCCATGCTTTAGGCCTATTGTTCAGACGTGTACTTTTGTGACTATTCTGTGATGTTTTAATATTGTTGGATGTTGTTGGTGGATGTTCTTTTATCTGCTTTATTATTGTTGTTGTTTCGTCGCAATGCAAGGACCTGCTACTTTTTGAAATTTTTACAGACGTTTATCAGACTGCAGCTTCATAGCTCCACGTCTGAGCGGACATCCTCACGTCTCGCCTTCCATATTAGGGAAGCGGGGCGTGACATCTACCCTTGTATGTATAAAGTAGTGGGATGTCCACATTGTCCTTGGACATATGTGGGAAAGTGCATGCGTGTGAATATATGTGTGCTTGTATGGGTTGGTGGTGTAGATATAGTTTGGGATATTGGTGTATATATATAGCTAGTGTTGCATTGCTAGTGTATGAATTACTCATGTGTTAGATTTGAATAACTGTGAGTATGTGTATATGCTGCCTATGTGCCTATATGAACCAATATATTGTCTTAATTTGGTATATGATTGTGTGTTGTGTTATTGCGTGAAGATAAGTGTTGTGTTATGACCATATATGGTGTGTATGTAGCGATATAGATAAGTAATGAACACACGGGCAATACAAGTAATGCTCCCGAGTGTTTGGGATAGATGCGTCCTGAGGTGGGTATGGGTGCTTTAGACCCGTCCACCCTAAATTAGGCCCTTAGCACTATACCGTGCCTATTATGGGATAGGGATATATGTATGTCGTGTAACACGTGTAGAATGTGATGAATGTGAGAATTTGAGATTATACAGTGCATGTATAAGTGGGGTGGCTATGGGTTTGCACGTTTAAGTGGAGTTATGGTATATGTATATATGTGTGTATATGCTTACCCGTAGAATGGTGTCTATAGGACCATTTGGATGTATATGTAGTGTATGTGCCCTTCTGTATATAGTGGCATGAGGGAGGATTGTGTATTGATATATGAGATACTTATATGTATGTATGTGTGTTGTAACAAGCATGGTGTGATTGTGTATATGTGTTGTTATTATTGAACGTGTATTGGTGTATGTCTTATGAGTGGTTATATGTATATGTACGTGAATGATCCCTATTCTGATATACATATATCAGTATATGGATTGTTGAGTATTGGTGTTTAATACCAATCTTATTTTGATGATGATCACAATATTATGTTGTTGCTAATGACTCTCATGATATGTCTCTCAGTTTATTTCAATGATATCTTTCTTGGAGACTAATCACTTGGTGTAAGGATGGACATCATGTGGAGATGAGCCAAAGTTTGGACTCAAGGAGTGCCAAAGTTTGGAGATGGTAGAGAGCAATCAAGGCATCAAGATTGAAGACTTAGACTCTTTGAGAAGCATTGTAATCCATGTAATTTACTTTATTTCTTTCTCTCTCTTTTGAGTCTAGGGTTAATGTAATGCCTTGTTAGATGGTTTACTCATTCATGCATATGCATTTAACCATCATAGTGAATCTTAGGAGTATCATAGAATCCAACCCAATAGGTTCACTCTGTCCAAAGACTCATATGGAGTCTCTGGCTTTCCGTCAGTCGCCTGCTTAAGGAAACACAGTCGACTGGGTGATTTCCAGTCGCCTGTAGATCCTTATACAGTCGCCTGACATGCACAGCTCAAGTCAACATTTCAATTGACTCAAACTTGAGCTTTACGCACAGTCGTCTGTCAATCAGTTTACAGTCACCTGTATTTTCACAGTCGCCTGGAGATTGGTCATCAGTCGCCTGTATAGCGTAAGTGCAATCACTGCATCTCTCTGTCTTCTCTCCATATTTTACAGTAGTCGACTGATGTGTACAGTCGCCTGACTATTTGACAGACGACTGTAGTATTAACATCAGTCGCCTGTGCGAAGAATTGGAGAAAGAGTGCAGCTCTCTGTTTCGTTCCATCCCCTGAAGCAGTCGTCTGCTGAAGGTTTTACAGGCGCCTGTCATGTTTGTCAGTCGACTATATTGACTTCATCAGTCGACTGTCCTGGCTCAGATTATATCCGTTGGATATTTTCTAGCCGTTGATCAGTCGACTGTCTTATGATCATCAGTCGACTGTCTTATGATCATCAGTCGACTGTTCCTGTCGTTTTCACCCAGTTTCTAGCCGGTGCAAATTTGTTCATTTGGCTGTTTCTTTAGGTTTTTGGGCTTGATATAGGATTCCTATATATATGAGTGTGCTGCCATCACTTGAGAACTCTTGACAACACTTGATAACTCTTGACTCTATAGAAAATCTCAAGAGATCAATAAGCTACTCTCAAGCTCCCACATTTCCCTCTATTGAGCACTCATCTTTCTTCATGCATTGAAGTCCAGCTCAAGGGAAATCATCCAAGTGCTTTCAAGCATATTCCAACACTTGGAGATCCTCTTCCATGCCTTGCATTCATTCATGAGTAAGCATCTCAAGGCATAGGTAAGAGTATTTACTTTACTTGGTGTAATTTGTCTTCCTATTTCTCTTTGTGGGATTAGGACTCTCTTTGTGGGAGTTTCTCTCTTTGTGGGAGGTTGTCTCTTTGTGGGACTAGGGAATTCTCTTTGTGGGAATTAGCTCTCTTTGTGGGAGTTTAGTGTCCTAGTGTAGGGCTAACCCTAATTCTCTGAGTGGGAGTTAGTGGTTCTCTGTGTGGGAGTCTTGATCCTCGTGTAGGATTGGTTGGGTCCTTGTGTAGGGCATAAATCCTCTTTGTGGGGTATCTCCTTGTGAGATTTGTATTCACTTCTCTGTGTGGGAATATAGTGAATATTGGTGTGGCTGGATGTACCCAAGTTTAGGGAACCAGGGTAAAACTTTGTGTTTGCGTTTGGATTGATTGTGCCTTTTAATTCCTCTTGCATTTATAATTCCGCATTTGCAAGCTAAATTTTAATTGGACAATTTTATTGCCATTACACTATTTCCCCCCCCCCTCTAGTGTGTGTTGTTAGTATTGCAAGGGTTAGACGATCCCTACATGGATGTGTACGTATATGGGATATGGCTACCTATTGAATGTGTATGAATATTGAAATGCACTTATTTGTGTATGTACTAGTATGCTAGTAAAAGTGTAGACATATTGGATGTTATGTATATAATGGTATGGGTAGCTACCGCCTACCTGCTAGTATAATTTGAGTAGCTTGATTGTATGGGTGTGTAATAGCAGGATATGTGTAATATATGTGTATGTCTGTGTGTGTCCATACATGGGAATGTATGTGCATGATTGCATGGATCCTTATATATATATATATATATATATATATATATATATATATATATATATATATATATATATATATATATATATATATATATATATATATATATATATATATATATATATGCATGTCTGTGTCCATACTTACTTTAGAATAATAGTCTTGTGTGTATAAGCGTACGTGTATTTGGCTATATTCAGATTCAGAAATCTATGTGGGGTATTGCTTATTACGTATACGTGAATATGTATCATAGTTGTATGGATTTCTATTGTACATGTCGCAATGGAGTGTAGGAATGCGTTCATGTATGTGTAGTGTGCAGTAGGAGTATATGCAATGGTGTGTATATTGGATCAATGAATATATAAGTATGTATAGATATGTATACATATCTTATTTGTTTACTTGCCGATCTATCCTATAGGGTTGTCTATCAAGTGTATCTCGGTATGCCCAGGATAGATGTATTTCTGCGTGTATGCGTGTATATATATGTCTGTACCAAAGCATGTGTGCTTGTATATACATGTGCAATGTGGATGTAAATGTGATAGATATGGAATATATGTGTATATATGTTTGATAAATGTAGGTGAATGAAACTGTTTGATATGTGTGTATTGGACAGTGTGTAATTGGTTGCACATTTATAGGTATACGTGTGTGTGAAGTGTAGATGGATATTTATATTTACTTGACTATTGTGGCAATATGTGCATGTGAAATGTCAATCTAGTTAGATATGGCATATAAGGAGACGTATTATGGTTGTGCACTCTTGTATGTATTATGTGTGGTATATGTACCTATCTGTATGAGGAAGTAGGTGCACTGCTATGGATGTGAGGTTATATGTATATTTATTTATAGTTATGATTGTGAATCTTACGTGACTTGATCATGCATGTGTTAGTACGTGCACGTGAATGTATGTATAGATGTGACTAAAAATTGTGTGTATATAGATATTTATGTGCCTATGAATGTGAGTGAGCTCATATGACTAAGTAGTGGATGTATATGGACCCGGTAAACATACGGTGTGAGACCGTGATAGTAACTATGTTTATCAAGTTATGGTGTGTAGATTAATGTGTATTGTTGTGTGTCTGTGAATGGATATCGACGTATATGTAAATATATAAACAGGTAGGATGTAAGTCGAATATACCTGAATGTATTATGGTGTATATGAAAGCATGCCATATATGAATGCCTTATGTATCGTGATATGGATATAATGTGATGTAGTATGCACATAGATATGAGTAGTGATCAAAATATGTATAATAATATGTATAGAGACTTATTTGTGGTCGGTGAATTTGTGTGCCTAGATGTTTATGTGAAAGACATATGTGTATGTATATGTAGTGACGCATATAGTGATATGGATGTGCTACTAGATGAGTAATAGAATGTATCTGTGATATGTGTGCGATGCGGATGTGTATGGATGATAGTGAAGCATATAGTGTATATAAGTGTGGTGTAGATACGTATTCCTGTTCATACTTCATGGGTTGTAAGACCATGACACCTAGCTAACCTTTGGCGATGTTCACGCCCTAGAAAGTTAGAGGACGAACTTTATTTTAAGGTGGGTAGGATGTCATGCCCTATTTTGCACTATACATGCATTCTACTGAACACACGTGGTATTTCTACTTACGATACATGGGTAGGCATGAAATAAGCGTAGATATCGATATATGTGACGTAGTGCAAGGGAGATTGGGCCGTAATATATGGCTAAGGGTAGAGAATGCGAAATGTGAATGCGGGAGAAGTGCGAGTGACGTCGTGGGTGTAAAACAACAAGAATGTATTAGATGTGCGTGTGATGCATGTATGCATGTATAGATGTGCGTGGATGTGTGTAGGGAGAGCCATGCTAGTGTGAAAGTGGTTAGGGTCAATGGCAACCCCTGTAAATTTTTAGAAAGGACAGGGGCAAAACGGTCATTTGGACTAAAACTGCTGAGCGTACATACCAAAGTTGTGTGTGCATAAAGTAATGGAAAACTTGTAATTATCTAAAAGTTGAGGGATATTTTTGGGAGGGTATTTTGGTCATTTAACATGTGGCATGCTTATCCTAAGGAGGTTCTAGAGTTAGATTTTTTTAAGGTGAGTTCTTTCTTCTTCTTCATTCTTCTTTTCTTTTCTCTTACATTTTTGTCTTTTCTTCCTTTTTCTCCCAAATGAGGCCGGCCCTATCCCCTCCCCTTTCTCCATTTTCTTCACTTCAAAACCCTAATTACTCACTCCAAAAATCAAGAATCTCAAGTGGTTGCAAGTGGGAAGAAGATGGAGAAGAAAAGAAGAGAAGGAGAAGAGGAAAATTCAAGTTTTGAGGTCGGAATTCTCTTGGATTTGGAACTCTAATAATTGGTTCTTGCTACCAAGTTTTTATAGCATGTTTTTACCCAATATGTGATAAGGATGGTTAAATTTTACATGCTATGGCTCAATTTCACAATTTCATTTTGAAATTCTTAGCAAAATCATCTCTTTGAAAATTCTGAAATCATGATGTCTGTTGTTTCCTTGATTCTGGTTACTGTAGCTCGAATTTGGTTTCAAAAAAAATATGTACACGTAGATCTTGAAGTTATACCCCAAAATCATATAAATTTTGATATATGTTCAATTTAGAAATAGGAGCAAAAATTCCATCTTTACAATATGTCTGTATGATCTGCAGGTTTGACACTGTTCAGTAAAATTGACCTAAACACCTGCACATACAATGGACTTTTATGTTCTTGGTCTTGTTGGAAAGTTAACAAGTTTTTCTAAAAGTTCATCATAGCATTTAGATGTCGAATTTCTAGTTGCAACATGCCCAAAATTGGCTTTCAATACAGACCCTGAAATCTGTCTGAAAAACAGATTTGACACACTTCACCAAATAATTTACCATAAATCACCCAATTAATATTTTTGCATGAACATTTATCTGTGAATCCATAACTATCATATCTACAAGTTTCATTCAGGAAGTTTTGCTAAATTCTGTACGTAAATGGGTGATATCAGAAACTCTTTATGACAGTATGTATGTTTCCTGCACGCTGAAGCTTTTGAATGGTGACATGAATTGTGTAATATTGCCAATTATATTCATATTGTCCATGATTGTTGTTATTACCTAAAAGGAAGTTGATTGGTTTGAGATACTATTAAATTGCTAATGTGATTGATATGTGGAACATGATGCATACCATGTGTTTGTGAAAATGCCTAAGTGAAGGCAAATGCCAGAAATGTGTGAAATACTCAATTCAATGGTTAAGATATGAGATTTGATATAAATATGTGATGTTGGGAGCATGTCATGCATGGTACCATATGTGATGTGATGATGGGTTGATATGGCTATGATGGAGGGCATGACATTTCGGTGCATGACCCACGTTGGTATGAATGTGGTACATGACATCATGCAACATGACTTCTTCATTACTAAAGTGATAAAAAATGAAATTCTTAAATGTCTCAGTACTCTCTAATGAGGGTGAGTTAGCAAAACCCGAGTTTTATGTGGAATTTGAGTAAATTGTGGATATGATGCCTGGACTGAGAAGTTGGAGAAATGATTATGTGATATATGATTTTTATACCCACTCGCCTTTACCGGGAGTGGAGGGGACATACGGAGGTTGTGTTATTGTGGGAGAGCCTCACCCCTGCCAGGGGCAGGGGAGCTGGGAGGCCCGGTGTCGTACAGTGCCCGTGTCCACTGCGCCGTGTGCTATATTCACCCTAAATTTGGGGTGAAGTCCAGGTCCTGGTATCACACAGTTTACCCAAGTTCCCAACTAAATAAATTAACAGACAATGGTTCTATATGTTGCTTCTTTTGTTTGCAACGCTTCCCTTCCCTTTGCCTGCTTGATTGTGACACTGTGGTTACACATGGCACTTGTGATTCCTCTTTTCGTATATGTTGTGTGAACACTTGTATTATTATTCGTGCTGACTCTTTTCTTGCAGTAGCTCGACATCAAACCGCAGGTATGATTCCTCACTTAGCTGTTTACTTTCCGTCACATTATTTAGTTTGCATGTCTTATTTATCTTACCTTGCTTTGTGGTTAACAACCTTAAATTAGTGTTCCAAATCCAAATTGGTTCCTATTGGGGCACGCATTGACGTGCTCCACCCTATTTTTCAGGTAGCAGTGGCAGCATGGTTTTTGGTGACTTGGAGTTGGGTTTCAGGTATAGCACTTGGTGTGAGCTGCAAGTTGTGGTATGACATGGTTGTCTTGGGAGGTGAAAAGTGACGGTGTATATGTAGTGGTGTACTTGGAGTATGTATATTAATGGAAGTTGTTACATATATATGATATGTTGTTGTTGATCTATGTTATTTTTGAGGTCGTTTTGATGTTACTGTGAAGCTTCACTTGTACTATCCCAGCATGTGCGCAATGGCCTGCTTGTTCAGTTTCTCCTTTCTCTTTCCTTTCCTCTCTCATCACTCTCACTCTTTAGGATACTTGGGAAAAAAATTTAGATGTCGGGTATTCTGGAGAACGGGGCGTGACAGCGTTCGATGGCCCTCATTGGCTCAATTTTGGCTCCTTCATCGGCCCCAGCAGCGGCCGATGCTTCTGCTAGTAACGCCCCACAAGCGGCTCAATCATCTAGCAGCACTCATGACACTGTCTCTGATGTGGATAAGGCGAAAGCCATTATCTATATCAGGAGACATATAGATCGGAACTTTAAGGCTGAATACCTAACGGTAGAGGACCCAATTGAGTTGTGGACATCGCTGGAGGCACGGTATATGCATCAGATTGATGTCATATTACCACATGCCAGTTATGAGTGGGAAAATCTCCGACTTCAGGACTATAAGTCCGTGGCTGAGTACAACTCGGCACTTCATAATATTAACTCACGCCTGAAGTTGTGTGGTGAAGAAGTCTCGGAGACCCGCATGTTGGAGAAGACATTCACCTTGTTTCACGAGAAAGATGCCATCCTCATGCAACAGTATCGTGAACGCAACTTCACGAAATTCTCTGACTTGCTCTCTTGCCTTCTACGGACGGAGCAAAATAGAGATTTATTATTGGCCACTCATAATCTGCTCCCTGCAGGTGCTGCTCCTCTCCCTGAAGTCCACAATGTTACTCCCCGAAGTGGAAAAACAAGAAGAAGGCTAGAAATAACAAGGGAAAAGCTGCGATGAAACCAGCAATAGCACCTCCCCAGAATAATAACTACAAATGAAAGAAAAACTTCACATGGAAGCTTAAGAACACTAGTCCAGTGTCAATTCCAAAGAAGAACTGGGAGGACAAATGTCACCGATGTGGCATGACTGGACATTGGTCCAGGAACTGTCGCACACCTCGCCACCTCCAGGATCTATATCAGGCGAGCCAGAAGCCTCGGCCTGAAACAAACTTGGCGGATGTTCAGCCGCCAACGAAGTTCACTGCACATGACTTCGAGAATGACGACCTGCTCGATTGAGCCCTATCTTTATATCTATGCATTTAAAATTACATGTAGCTTCATCTTTAGTTTGCTTTTGTACGAACTTTTATTTGAATGTCATTTTACATTTACTTAAATAAAATTTCGTTTTGCTTATATAGATGAAGTATGAGTGTCTAGTGGATAGTGCCTCGACGCACACAATCCTTCGTGAACATTGCTATTTTAATAGCATACATAAATATGACAGTCCTGTTATCACAATTTCAGGACTGTCCAAAATAATCGAAGGATCTAGTGAAGCAATAATATTACTCCCGAATAACACAAGACTTCAAATAAAGAATGCATTATTCTCTCCTAATTCAAATAGGAATCTCGTAAGTTTCAAGGACATTCGTTTAAACGGATATCACTTAGAAACTAGAGATGAAAATAAAGTTGAATATCTGTATGTAAATCGTCAAAAAGATGGCCAGAAGACCATCTGCGAACGATTCAAGGGACTTCCGTCGGGTCTCTACCCTACATACATTCAACCAATAGAAGCCAATATGACTGAGCACCAGACGTGCCCATCATTGCCAGAGTTCCAACTCTGGCACAACAGGCTTGGTCACCCTGGATCAGCTATGATGCGACGCATCATCACTGAATCCCGTGGACATAATTTGAAGAACCTGAAGATTCTTCATAAGGGTGAATTTCCGTCTCCCCCTTGTTTCAAGAAAAAACTAATAACGAGACCCTCCCTCCTGAAAGTGGGATTAGAGTCTCCTGGCTTCCTTGAGAGAATTCATGGTGATATTTGCGGGCCTATTCACCCCGCAAGTGGCCCATTTTGGTACTTCATGGTACTGATTGATGCATCCACAAAATGGTCTTATGTGTGCCTCTTGTCCACCCGCAACCTAGCTTTTCCAAATCTATTGGCACAAATAATAAGGTTGCGGGCTCATTTCCCGATAACAATATCAAGAAACTATGTCTTGATAATGCGGGCGAATTCACTTCACAAGTCTTCGAAGACTATTGCCAGGCAACGGGTATTGAAGTTGAACATCCAGTAGCACATGTTCACACCCAGAACGGATTAGCAGAGTCTCTTATAAAGAGACTCCAATAGATTGCACGTCCATTGCTTATGCAATCCCAGTTGCCTGTGGATGCTCGGGGGCATGCTATTTTACATGCCGCATCACTTATTAGGATAAGGCCCTCTGGAGGTCATACATTATCTCCGATGCAACTTGCATATGGTGCACCTCCGGATATCTCTCATTTGAGAGTGTTTAGTTGTGCGGTATATGTCCCAATAGCACCACCTCAGAGGACCAAAATAGGTCCTCAGCGTCATCTAGGTATCTATATTGTGTTTGATTCACTCTCTATTATCAGATACCTGGAACCCCTCACAGGGGGACGCATTTAAGGCACGTCTTGCTGACTGTGAATTCGATGAGAAAATTTTTCATAAACTATGCACACAGTGTAAGAAGCCTGAAGCTACTGAGACCATTACTTGGGACCAGAAATCTTTGTCCCTTTATGATCCGCGTACTAATCTGTGTGAAGATGAGATCCTGAATATCCTTCACATTCAGAATACAGTACATCTTTTGTCGGATAAGTTCACGGACAACCAGAAGATTGTCCGTTCACACGTCCCTGCTGCTAACACGCCAGCTAGGATTGACATCCCCAAAGATGGATGCAATCCACCAGCAGCAGAATTGGATGTACCTCAATTGAAAAGAGGATGACCACCAGGTTCAAAAGATAAAGTTCATCGAAAGAGGAAGATTCCTGGAGATAATAAGATTATCCCTCCACAGGATACTGAGCTCAGACCAGCTACTTCTCCACTCCTTATTTCCCCTACAGAGGAAACAATAGGAGAAACATCATTAAATTTTGTACGTACTGGAGAGGTACTGGAAAGATATAGCATAGTCGTCGTCGAGGATTTTGCGTTCGCTATTGTCGTTCACGTCGCCGAATACGACGATGACGTCGAACCACTATCTCTAGTGGAATGTAAACGCAGAGATGATTGGCCAAAGTGGGACGATGCAATAAGAGTAGAGCTGGACTCACTCTTGAAACGTAAAGTCTTTGGACCATTAATCCAAACACCGGTAGGTGTTAAACCTGTGGGATATAAGTGGGTTTTTCATAAGAAAAAGAAATGAAGAAAATGTGATCGTTCGCTACAAGGCACGCCTTGTAGCCCAGGGTTTTTCCCAAAGACCGGGGATTGATTATGAAGATACATATTCCCCGGTCATGGATGCGAACACATTCCGATTTTTAATAAGCTTAACTTCTCTGGAAAGCCTAGAAATGTAGCTCATGGACGTTGTGACTGCATATCTATATGGCGATATAGATAAAAAGATCTATATGAGACTTCCTGATGGGTTTAATCTACCCCCAGAGATGAAAGAGATACATCGGGACGTGTTCTCTGTAAGGCTACATAGATCATTATATGGTCTAAAGCAATCGGGCAAAATGTGGTATAACAGACTTAGTGATTTCCTTGCACAGCAAGGATTCACAAATAATGAAGTCTGCCCGTGTATCTTTATCAAAAGAACGGAAATAGGATTCGTAGGCAAAACAAAGTATTGTCTTGGCTTACAGATTAAACACCTACAAGGTGGAATCCTATTACACCAATCAAATTATACAAAGAAATTTCTACGCAAGTTTCATATGGATAAATGTCATCCTTTAAGTACTCATATGGTCGTAAGATCACTAGATGTACATAAGGACCCCCTTCGGCCACTGGAAGAGGGGGGAGGAGATACTGGGTCCTGAAGTACCCTACCTCGGTACCATTGGAGCACTTCTATATCTGGCTAACTGTACGCGTCCCGATATAGCGTTTGCAGTTAATCTCCTAGCCAGACACAGTGCAGCGCCTACAAAGCGCCACGGGAACGGAGTAAAGCATCTTTTGCGATACCTCCAGGGTTCAATAGATCTGAGACTTTACTACCAGAGAGGTGCCTCCCCCCAATTACTTGGTTATGCCGATGCATGTTATGTTTCAGATCCGCACACGGTAAAATCACAGACAGGTTTTGTGTTTACCTACGGAGGTACTGCTATCTCCTGGAGATCGGTAAAGCAAACCATAACAGCTACGTCATCCAATCATTCAGAGCTCATTGCGATCCATGAAGCAAGCAGAGAGTGTTATTGGCTACGCTCCGTAGTCCAACACATTCTTCACTCCACTCGCCTGAAGACTGGTGATTTGGAGCCTACTATCCTGATTGAAGACAACGCTGTGTGCATTGCTCAACTTCAAAGGGGCTACATCAAGGGCGACATGACGAAGCACATATCTCCCAAGTTTTTCTGGACGCACGAGCTAAAAGAGGACAAGCAGATCGAAGTTCAGCAGATCCAGTCCTGCAACAACTTAGCTGACCTTTTTACTAAGTCTTTGCCCAGATATATTTTTGTAAAGTTTGTAAAGAACATTGGTATGCGACAGCTGAAAGATCTACAAGCATATTGCTTGTATAGATCAGGGGAAGTCACCTGTGGGGGTGTACTCTTTTTCCTTAAGCTGACGATTTTTTCCATTGGGTTTTCCGCAGCTAAGGTTTTAACACAGTGGCTCAGGATCCCAAAGTATCCACACTACTAGCTTTATGAATCCTGAAGAATTCATAGGCCAAGTCCTAGAGTAATGAATGGATAAGGAGGAGTGTTATGAGTTGAGAAATGCCCATTGACTCCCTCCTCATTTATCCCTCCATTACACCACTACCCCTACTAAGCCTTTAGTGGTTGACTCTTGGGCTACTACAATGAAGATGTGAATAAAGATAGACATGGTTACTCATTCCTATTGCAAAAAAAATTTGTCTCTTATGAGTCTCTAGAGTTGATCTCTCAACACATACTGTATTATAAGAAAAACAATAAAACATAAAGGTAATTTTTTAAAAATTAGCCAAAAGAAAGAAAGCAGATACAGACATTCCTTTGTCTGATGGGTCGTTTGGTTGGTTAAACTATTTCACATGGAAACTTGATAGTGTGTGAAATCTAACTTCATGTAAAGACATATAGCAACATGTTAACAAAAATGATAAATGCATCATTTTTCTAAGAGTATAAATGGACTCATATTTCAACAATACAAGCAGACTCGGCTCCAGCAAAGTTAAATACAATCAATACCAATTCTATGATGAACAGAACAGCTGGAGCAAGACATGAAAGTATCCTAAAGCTAAATCAAAATGTCACAAGACATGAAAGTATCCTAAAGCTAAATCAAAATGCCACAGTTTTCACTTTATCTACACGGCAAGCTTCCATAAATACAGAGCAAAGCTAGCAGAACGGGGAGAGAGATGCACTGTTTATTTCTCAACTCACAAAGGCTACTAGGTTTCGCGGCATCCATCCAAGTTCTGTTCTAGGAGATCACATCGTCGGGTTGTCTTCACTTCATCCCACACAAGACATTGGCTGCCTGGCGAGCGAAGTAGGAAAGAATGATGTCTGCACCGGCTCGTTTGATGCATAGCAGTGACTCCATCATGACCTTCTCTTCATCGATCATTTTAAGAACACCTCCGGCTTTGATCATAGAGTACTCCCCAGAAACCTTACAAAGATAGGGGGGGGGGGGGGGGGGGGGGGGGGGGGGGGGGGGGGGGGGGGGGGGGGAATCAGAATCAGAATCAGAATCAAATGAAGGAGACGGCATGATGTAGCATAAACAAGTAACCACTGCACACAGCTGCAACAAATTGCTCATCTTGCGTAGATGTCACTCAAAAGCACATGGACATTAGCTTGAACAATAAGAAAGTTTGGATGTATTGAACTTTTATGGTCACAGAATGAGAATGTATACCCCTGAAATTGGATCCGTTACATGCTTCTGTCCATAAAATCATTCCCATTAAGCCTCCAATCTCTAACCTAAAACCAACTCGGCCTGGCAACTTAAGCTGGACAAAACCCAATTTGCTACCAGACCCAAGTTTCAGTCAGCTAAGGGTTGGCCCACTTATGAAAGACAGAGGGGAAGATGCCGAAAAAGAATGAGCAGAGAGAGGCAGAATATAATGTGGCACTTATATTACCAGAACTCAGTAGTGATGTGGTTGACTGATAGATGCTTGGGCGCAACCAGAAGTGTGCACGTGTCCGTGGTTTTGAACCACAGCGATCAACTGAAGTGTCAGAAGTGGGCGTATGTGCATGTGTGCGTGTAGTTTTTGAACCGGCAGTGATCTATTAAGGAGAAACAAATCTTGGATTTTTGTTGGGTCGCATAACCCAACTAGAAGTTCAGTCTGGAGATAAAGGTTAAAGCCAGGCACAGTTTAGGGCAACACCACGCTACACGCTGCCAACAGCAAGGTGCGACCAGGCACGCAACTAGGTCTGCCGCCTGGGGTTGCACCGCTACTCAAACACCAACAAATACAGCCCACCTGCTTAAACTACGCGATCCATAGAGGACGGTGTTGCTAATGAATGTGAACATGTGTATATTTTAAAACGAAAACAAGATACTTACAAATTTAGAATGATTAATTGTTATTGTTATTGACCCAATATCTATCAGCAACACATTTTACCTATAGACTAAGCTGGATGCAGACAGTTCTAGTTCCAAGTCTTAGAAATTAGAAGCATAAAACATGCAGAGAAATTATAATTTTCATGGAGAGAGCTTGTTGCAGTAAATAGAGAAGCTCTTTAAAAAAGACAAAAACACTGGTTTACCTGATATGCAGCAATTGGTAAAGCGGAATTATCTCGAAGCAGCCGAACAACGTCCAAATAAGGCAATGCTGGTTTCACCTGAAAGACAGTTTGTGCTCATGTTGAGAAGATTCAAATCCAAATCATATTATGTAGCTAGCAATAGCATAAGAATTCCACCAGAAGAATATCAGCTCCTTCAGCCTCATCTGCTTCAGTCTCAACCAGAGCTTCTCTGTAGTTTGCTGGATTCATCTGGTACCTTTATCAAACAAGTCACATAAATAGCTAGTCAAAAGCCATAAGATGACTGATTGAAAAAAGTGAATACGAAGGCCACATGAGTGTTCTTGAAATGCCTACGTTTTCTTGTCCCCAAAGCGTGGATTTGAATCTAAAGCTTCTCTAAATGGACCATAAAATGAACTGGCATACCTGTTCAAAATATATACCAATATTAGGGCATAATTTCTTGTTGCCAAACCATTATAAATTTATAGGTTCCTAAAAACATGCTAAAAGCAGGAAGATTTGAAGGGCCCATGTGCATACTTGGCAGTGTAAGACATGATAGAAACATCATAAAATCCTTCAGCATCAAGAGCTGCCCTAATTGCTCCAACTCGACCATCCATCATATCGCTGGGGCTGACAACATCAGCACCAGCCCGGGCCTATTGGGTGGACAGAAATGAATCAACTTGCAGAGCTATTGGGGACGAGGGCGTTATTGGCACAACTTTAAGGTATGTATTATAATAATACCTGAGAAACAGCCTGTTTACATAACTGATGAACTGTTTCATCATTCATAATTACTCCTGTTAAAACCCCAGGCAAAAAAAAATCTAGTTAGCAACTTGAACTGGCATAACTTTCATATCTTAATAATCATTTGTAAAAGAGTTGGAATGTGTGGTTTACATGATAATAAGATCACATAGTCATGGATAAATATGTTTTTTCCCGTAACCATGATACTCCCACAGCATCTTATTAAGCATGACTTGTTTTCATAAATGGCACTTCTAACCATGTGGAAATCAACGAAACCTCCAACAGATTATATATTATTCAATATTGCAGTGATTCAAATTTAGAACCATACATGGAAAATAAATATTAAAGAAGAGAGGACTTCAGAGTGCTGTGGCCTCATTCGTTGTCTCAATTATAGTTTTCGTACGTTTTAAAGTTCAAAGTTTAGAAAGTGTTCCCAATTTGAAAATATTATGTACATTTAACCCCAATGTAGTAAAAAAATTATGAAGCCAGTATAAACTTTTTTAAAGCTCCAATCACAAAACCAATTCTTTCAGCTTTTTTACTCGTTAAGCAACTTTATGGTGATGGATAATCACAATTAAGTGCTTTCTGATATTTTATAGAGACATCAAAACATAAATTGCATATTCCAACCAGGCTATCTATTTTGAACCAGAATTTCCATGCTGAGCTAGAACCAGACCTTGTTCCAATCAAGTTCTGTGTTCTTTTGTTCTGTTGAATGGTTGATCATTCATCAAACTCCCAAATTTCCATATTCATTTTCTAAGGGAATTTGCATCTTAATGATAAATTTTCTGTCTTTATACCATTAAATGATGTTGTGTTAGGATCCAAGATAAAAAGACGATTTTTATAGAAAAGTAGTAACCAAAAACTAGATAATTGAATACAAAAAGGTGTATTCTCCTCCCAAGACGCCGAAGAGGACGTCCGCACTCGTTTAATCTAAGAACTACTCCTAGGATGCTCAATAGAGAATATCTCAAATATCAAGCATAAAAATCACAAATGACGGCTAGCCCTATAAATAGAAGAAACTAGGGTTTTCCTAGGCTAACGGGCGCGCGCATAAAGCAAAGGGAAAGGGGGCCGACGGCCAACATGGGCCGGCCCAAGTGGAGGCGCGGCTAGACCCAGCGGGTCTATCAATACTCCCCCCAAAGAGCCACCTTGTCCTCAAGGTGATGTAAGCCCCAGCGGTACTACTCCGAGTGGGAGTCGTCCTCCCCGTCGATCCGTTCGTCCTCGACGTCATCTCCCTCGTCGGCTTCCGCTATCAACACTTGAAGCTTTCGATCCACACAGCGGTGTCCGGGGGAGTGATGCACTCGTCGCATCTGAAGCAGAGCCCCTTTAGTCTTTTCTCCCTCATCTCTGCGTCGGTCATCCTTCGGAATGGGCCACCGGCCGGTGGAGGAATGGTCTGCTCACCCGTCTTCTCAATTCCTGCCGTAACTACCTCAGTCGTGCCCCCTGCTCCACCTGCTCCAGTCGTGGTGCCCCGTTGTAACTGCCCCACTGTAGCTGCTCCCGCCTCGCCTAACCTCTGTGCGGAAATCCTCCACCATTTGCGCCATCTCGATGACCTCGGAAAGCCCTTGAGGCTTGTATGGCCTCACCGCAGCTCGAAGTCTAGGTCGTAACCCTTTCAAAAAGGTGCCCTCCAGCGACTCGTCCGACACCCCATGAACTCGTTCTGCCAGTGTCTCAAATCTCTCGATGTACTCCCGCACCGGCCCCTCCTGCCTGAGGGCAAATAGCTGCTCGTGTAGGTTCCCCAAGCGGGGGGTCTCGAAACTTCTCCAGCACCATGTCCTTCAGCTCCTCCCAGCTCCTACTCTGCTGCCGCCTCTCCTTCCACTGGAACCATCCCAAGGCACGACCCTCCATGCAGATCGCCGCCGCCTCCAGCTTCTGGGCCTCGGTCATGTGATGTGCCGTGAAGTATCTCTCTGCGGTAAATAACCAGGCGTGTGGGTCCACTCCGGAAAATAGCGGCATCTTCAGCTTCCGGACGCGGCAATCTCCTCCAAAACGTCCTTGTTCAGGTCTCCCCTCCTCTCTGGGTGGCGGACGGTAATGCTGACGCCTCTTGTCCAGTGTCTCGTAGCGCCTGGGTGGCCCGCCCCCGCGACCCCCCTAGTCTCCTCGGTGACCTCCGCGACGCCCCTCAAAGTCGTCCCAACCTGCGTCGTCGCCGAACTCGGCCTCGTAGCCGCCCCGTCCATCAGAATAGTAATCTCTACCGCGTCCGTCGCCGTAGATAAGGTCCTCTACCACTGGTCGACGCTCCTGAGGGTCAAAAATAGTCTCCCGAGAACTGCCCATAGCCCCCATCGTCTGTTGTCCGCTGTCCGTGAGGCTCAAAAAAATCATCTGGGGGGCTGTCCGTGCGCTACATACCCCTCGGGAGGCTGCCATGGGGTTCCCGCCCCTGGCGGCCTCGGCCGTGGGCCCCACCGCCCCTGGTGGCTGCCGGGGGCCCCCCGGCCCCTCGCGCTGGGTGAACGGCCCCCTCCGGGCCCCCGGAGGGCCGGCGGGCCCTGCCGGGCTTCTGGCAGGGCCAGCGGGCCCTGCTAGAGGTCCGACAGCGTCGCCAGGCCCTACCGAGCCCCGGCAGGGCCTGGCCCCCCCTGTCGGGGCCCGACGCAGGCGGGGGGAAGCCCCCCCGCCCCCTCTCCTGGGCCGGCCGACCCCCTCGGCTGCTGTGGGGGTCCGGCCGGCCACCCTCTTGCACGTGGCATCCCCAATTGCTGCGGCTAGGGCCTCCACCTCCCTTTTGGCTCCCCAACGCCTTCCGCCGTGCCTCCTCGCGATAATCCACGCGCCATGGCTCCTCGTCATCTTCATTATCAAATTCCTCCACCAAAAAGGGTTGATTTTAGGCCAAAAGCTCATCTTTTTCCTTCTCTTTCTTCAAAGGTGCCGCCTTTTCCCCCAATTTAGGGCTCCCCTTTGTTGTTCGCCACCAATTGATTTAGGGTTGCCATCATTTGCGCGAATTGGTCTTCGTGCTTTGCTTGATTTGCTGTTAATTAATTGATGGAGGCCGCCAATTTTGCCATGGATTCATCGTCCGCCGCCAATGATTTCTTGATCCCGTCGATTTCGCTCGTGAACTTGGCCTCCAACGCCTCAAATTTGTCGTGCGATCTTGTCGTGGCCGCCATGGATCGTCACGTGCTCTGAATCTTGTCGTGGCCGCCATGGATCGTCACGTGCTCTGATACCAAAATGTTAGGATCCAAGATAAAAAGACGATTTTTATAGAAAAGTAGTAACCAAGAACTAGATAATTGAATACAAAAAGGTGTATTCTCCTCCCAAGACGCCGAAGAGGACGTCCGCACTCGTTTAATCTAAGAACTACTCATAGGACGCTCAATAGAGAATATCTCAAATATCAAGCATAAAAATCACAAATGACGGCTAGCCCTATAAATAGAAGAAACTAGGGTTTTCCTATGCTAACGGGCGCGCGCATAAAGCAAAGGGAAAGGGGGCAGGCGGCCAACATGGGCGGCCCAAGTGGAGGCGTGGCTAGACCCATCGGGTCTATCATTTTGCTTCCTTGATTCTTACACCAAGCCTTCCACTCAATTCAAGTTTAGGGTTACAGTTCTCCAAATTGATTATACAGAGTGAGTATAATTTGCATGCTCGAAAACGCATACGAGACCCGACAATCATGAAAGATGGCATCGTACAAAAATCTAACGCCAATTGCACAATGAAATGAAGATATACCAGGCCTCTGTCAGAGAAACATGAATAATAAATTGAGCATTTTTATACAAAAAATATGTGACAGTTGTGTCAAAAATTAGCATTATGTGTAAAGTAAATGCAGCCAAATGAAATGCAGCCTACATCAACCAGGTTCAAGCGGAAAAGTGGGGAAATGAACAAGTTATTCACGGAATCTCCTCATGCAAGTAAAGAAAAAAAAATGCAAATATGATTTATCCATTTTCCTCTTCAATAGGGAACAAGAGCAATCACATTCTTCACAAAAAATACCATCAAGGTCCTGGCAGCCAGACATGGAACTGTACTAATGGAAGGGTATTCGTCTCAGGCGGATTAACCGATCACCGACCGCAGATCATGACTACAATGAATTGCATTTTCAATGCTTCAGATGTTTTCAATTGTGGATGAGCTGTTTGGTATGTTGATTTGTTATTTGCTTTATTATTTATCTTGCACACATGAAACATCATTGGATTGAAGCAACAATGATAAATGATTGTGGTTTCTAGTCCTAACACACTGCTGCAAGAATTTGGTTTTTGTATTATTTTTATTTTTCTTAATATGAGTATCTCAATTAACACCTCCTGATCCATTCCACTAAATGACATTTTTGTTGGATCACCTAAAATGGCAAGTAGACACTAGGGACATGAATACTGTATATCAAATATTTAAAGCCCTCAAAAAATTTTTACCTAAGATTACAATTAGTGTTATCCAATTTAATCTTAATCAACAATTGATTATATCTAGCAATAACGTATGCAGCAGAAAGTAAGTAAGAGATAAGTCATAACACAAAATGAAACAATCACAAACACAATGATTATCTTGGCTCAGTCACCCCGTAACCTACATCCAACACCCAAATCTCACTTGGCTAGTTCCACTATTTCAACAAATAGTATAGCTACTACCTCTTCCCAAGAGGATTTTTACAAAGCATCTCTTTCCAAGAGGATTTTCACCTCACCACCTCATACTTGAGAATTTTCATCCTACAAATCATTTGATACAATTACTTATAGCCTTGACTTGAAGCTCTTGTGTAGGTGTGAAGCTATATGAAAAACATGATCTTCAAAGGATGGAATTGAGGCTCTTGGAAGATCAAGTGTTGGCCAAACAAAAAATTGGAAACTTGAAAGACTTGGCCAAAGAAAGGAAGGTTTTTCTTTTGAAACTTTTGAGCTTGAAAACTAATTTTCTCTTTAGGGTTTGAGCATTAAAGTCATACAATAAAATTTGAACAACACTCCTTTTATAAGAGAAAATTCGGGTCCAAACAAATGACCAAAATACGTCTAAAACTGTCAAAACGGCTAGTAAAAATTCGACCATTATAAGCTAACGGCTAGTTACTAGTCGACCACAGTGCACTGGTCCACTATGACTAGTCGACCAGTAGGTATACATTGATCGACTATTCCAAATATGTCACATGATAGATTTAGTGTCTGTAAAAACTGGTCGACCATAGTTCATGAACTAGTCAACTACATTTCATAGACTAGTCGATTAGTTCATTTACATTGGTCGACTAGTTTATATGTTTGCTAGCCATTGAGTCCAGTGTCAGACCTAATCGACTGGGTGACAAACTGGTCGAGTGTCAAACCTAATCGACTGGGTGTCAAACTGGTCGACTGGTTGGCGTATAAAAGTGGTTTTTGACATATAAACACTTAGAAAATATTTTGAAAACTTTTCTAAATATTTTAAAACTGTATGAGAGCTTTAACTAAGGCCTTAACATTCTAATCAAGACATATATAAACATCATATAAATATTAGATTTGTGTTCTTGATGCTTTAAGCACATAGTCTTGTTTCATCTGATCCTTATGTCTTGTTGAGCTCACTTAAGTTTTGAGTGCTTCTTGATTTCTTCATATATCTGCACTCATAACTTAGTAAATGACATATTTGCTCATCATCAAAACTATATGTGGGTGACTCAATATCCAAACATTCTACCATTTTAATGATCCCCTTTTTGATGATGACAAACATGAATGTAAAATAATATGAATAATATGATAAATATCTTGCAACATAGAATGTTAGTAACAAACAAGTGTATGATCTCAATGTTGCAATCATATTATTATACATGGCATCTAATCTCTCTTCATATTTTGTCAATCATTAACAAGGATATGAAATTAAGCTCTCTCTTCATAAAGTATTCTCTCACATTGCATCTCTCTCTCCCCATTGCATACTTCTCCCCCTTAATATAATCAAAATGACATGAGTCTAAAGGAAGTGTTCTTAAAGTGCAAGTGACTCAATATCATGATACCAAGTGTTATAAGAGATATGCATGATGATACCAAGTGTTCTATCAATGTGTAATGAGAGAGATGCATGATATCAATAGTTAAAATAAGGCATACTTGCAACCGAATTTTTATTGAGCCCCCCTACAGAATAGCATATCGAATTCGACGTGTCTCCCTGAATTTGTGCATCATCTTATTGAGCCATGGAGGCTGTATGTGATAGGATCAATTTAGAAGGGATACATTAAAATAAACAAGAAATCTTGGTACCATATGCCTTTTGGGACCGTGGGGTTCGTCACAGGGGTTAAACAATATAGTTCAAATTAAACCTAATTATATTGAACTTGGGTATCAACAAGATAGATATGAAGCACAAGGATACCATAATATAATGGGTTCAAAAATAATCATCCAATAGAAACCCAGTTCCGAGTAGGATTTGTTTTCATAGTATGCACATACACAAAATTTCTAGAATCATGCATATTTTTCACAAAGTTATATAAGCATTTCTATAAATTAAGTCCAAATTCTTTGGAACCCAAATTCTATTATCATGCAAATTATGCTTAGGCATGAATTTCTTCTTAACATATGGATGCATAATCATATGATTATATGATTCGTAGAATCCAATTTGCGATTAGTACAATATGAAATATTGGATCTTACTATCTTATTGCATGCAAATTTGTTATAAATTGAACGCATAGTTTTTCCTTTTAGCATGCAAAAAACATTTTTAACATGATTTTTTTCACTTTTAACATCAAAATCAGGCATAGAATTATGTCTACATGAAGAAATTGTATCAATATTCTTTTTGCTCTCAAAGTTATTAAACATGCAAACAAGTTCTTCATGCTATTGTTTTCTCAAAGATATATCACTAACAATTTATCAATTTTAACGTTAATATTTCTGCATTCATCTATGAGTAAAGAATTTTCTACAACTAAGTTGTCATTTTCAATTTTTAGTTTTTCAATAATCAACTTAGCATCATTCAATTTAACAAGAAAAGTATCATTCCCAATCTTCAAGCATTCATGATCATGTAGCAAAGTACTATGTTCAATTTTTAATTTATCATGATCATGCTTCACTGAATTATATTTATTATGCAATGATTTATAGTACGTAACCAAATTCGTGTATTTAACACTTAAATCATTGTTATCATGCTCATCATTAGAGATAGAGTTTACCTCATCAACCATTTGTGCCGTGTAACACATGTATGAACCCTCTCTTCCTTCTTTGGAAGATAAACCATCGAAAGTAGATTCCTCTTGCTCCTCTATCATGTGTCTTAGTTGGTTTACCACTGTATCTCCTGAATTAAAAATTTTGTTTAATAAGAAACGAAATATAATTTCCATTATCTCGACGTTTTTTGATCTCCAATTCTTCTTCTTTGGTCCATAAAGAGAGATGTGGTGGGGATGCAATAGGTCATCTCCACGAGTTTCTAATAGTTGATGTCGATGGATCGAATGTAAGCCATCATCCTCCTTTTCCAATGTAGGTAGTTGGATAAATCGAATATTGGTGGAGTTTGCCTTTGCATGGATGTGATGCTGGATGATGACATCTTTCAATGCTTTGGCTCTGATGCCAATTGTTGGATCACCTGATATGGCAATTAGACACTAGAGGATGATGAATAATGTATATCAAATATTCAAAACGGTAAATGCCCGTTCCTTTTTATTTCTTAAAAGCCCAAGGCCCATACCCATTTTAATGAAACCCTTTAAGTTTCTTTTTCTTCCACTCATCTCACTCACGTGCTCCATCACCCGAGCCCAGCCCTTCGCCTTCGTTCCTCTCGCGAGCGGCAGTAACCTACGGCGAGAAATCAGGGTTTCGAAACCCTAAATGCTATCTTCAACCACCCGATTTTCTCGTGAGGAGATCCCGACGTCTTCGACTCCGATCTTCAAGCGATAAGATCTCTTCCCTCTCTATCCTTCCTACTTATATGAAGGGATTTTCTAGGGTTTCGTTTTCATGCAAAAAAATATCTTTTCCCTCTTCCAAGTTTTCGATCTTTGCTTCTGAGGTTTCGGTTCTTGTTTTTGGGGGCTTAGACTTGCTCATTGGGTTCGGATCTTGCTTTTGGGGGCTTCGACATCACCCGTGTGGTTCGGTTTTGCTCCTAGGGCTACAAATTTGCCCCTAGGACTTTCGGATTTTGCTTCGATTGGTTTCGGATCTATAATTTTTTCTTCGCAAGCTTCGGTGGAGGTAAATTCGTATTCCTATTAAGCTTTTAATTATTATTAATTTTTTTATTAATGGAAGTGATGATTCATGTAGCTCTTAGAGAGGAATTTTCCCTCCAATGAATATTTGGCACCTAGATTAGATTCACGGCGTTATGCTGGTGTTCGTTGTTTTTCGTTAGACCCTTGTGTCAATTTATTAGTTGTAGTCGGCCGCCGAGGTGGAAGGCTTGGCTTGAGTTTCGCTATCGGTTTATACCGGCGGGCTTACCGCATGGTGTTTGTTTTCGTGGGGGTGTTTGTGGTTTCTTGGGCTTGCAGAACTTATCTGTCTTTCTTTTATTACTGGGATAATATACTTATCTAGTTGGTTTCTTTAGGCTTTAGTTCCGTTCCTTTATTAATCCAGTTAAGTTCATTTATAAATCCAGTTGTGCCCATTTAAATATTCAGTTCAGTTCCTTCAAAAATTCAGTTCAGTTTTTCCCTTACAAATTCAGTTCAGTTCCCCTAATAAGTTTATTTTAATAACTGGAAACATGTACTTCCTTTATTACAATGATTTTGAGCTAAATTGGTATCCTTTTAAGCAAATCCGGGTCCGGACAACCCCTCTAGACAGGTAGACCACAACCCATTAAGGTGCCAAATTATGAATCTGATCCATTAAGTTTTTCCTCATAATTCTTAAATACTTTTCGTCCTTTCCTAATCGTATTTATAAATTGTGCTTTAAATTATCTCTTCTCAGAAACTGTTAACTTTAATTGTTAACTATAGTATTTTCTGCTTATGAGATTGGACATGCGAAATATTGGAAGTTCGGTTTCTGGCTTATACTAAAATTACATGATAAGAGATTATGCATCGGGATAATACAATGATATTGGTACGCCTGATATATACACAAAACCTGACAGTCTGGAACATAATTGGCATATCTCTGCCTAATCATGTAATTTAGGGAATAAGGAAATGAACATGATACTTGACGCCCTAGAACTAGAACTACACATGACACCATGGGTATGGGGTAACTTATAATTGAGAGGGTGCGGGAGCGATTGAAGCCATGCTTATGGCCACTATCTGAGAGGATTTCCTTTTATGTATCCTGAGTTCTCGGTACAGTTTGACCTTATACTCGGCCCGAGGTAGCACCCTGCGGTCCAAGGTGGGCTTCATGTTGCACATCGTGCTCCCCTCTTATAAGTCACATCACAACAATAATTCTTTTGGTTAGTTGCTTAACTCTTATTGCCACTTAAATCATGTCAGGTCAGTAACTTTTCTTTTACAGTTCCTTTTGTATCTTTTAACTTCCTGCAAAATAAATCAATTAAATGTTTAATACGGTTTGCAATCTACTTTATTAATGGTGTTTCAATTCCATCAAGTGATACTCAGCTTGAAGAGGAGGCTCCGCAGTACGAGGAGTCCGATTTTCCTGTTGAGTACGCTGACTTTTGAGCTTCTGTGTTATCAGTAGAGTTTATCTTTCTTTTAGTCGATTTTTCTTTCAGCATTATTTTAGTTGAGATGTAGTTTGCCTAGACAATGTAATTCATTTCAAGGTGGAATAAAATGAGTATTTCTTTATCCTTGTCTTGAATATTTCCTGTGTAAACTATAATGACTTCACTGGTACATGCAAGACCTGCAAAATTATTGTGAGTGTGACGGCACCCGTTTCTGGGGCGTTACAAAAACCCTCTAGAAAATTATACCTAATGTTACACTTAGTGTTACCCAATTTAATCTTAATCAATAATAATTATATCTTGCAGTAGAGTATGACGTGGAAAGTAAGCAAGAGATAATTCACAACATAAAATGGAACAACAACAAACACAATGATTATCCTGGTTCAGTGACCTACTTCCAGCACCCAATTTCCACTTGGCTAGTTCCATTATTTCAACAAATAGTACAACTATCTCTTCTCAAGAGGATTTTTAGAAACAACCTCTTTCTAAGAGGATTTTCAACTCATCACCTCACACTTGAGGATTTTTCACTTATAAAGCTTTTGATACAATTTTCTATTGCCTTGACTTGAAGCTCTTGTGTAGTTGTGAAGCTATAAGAAGAACTTGATCTTCAGAGGATGGAATTGATGCTCTTGGAAAATTAAATGTTGGCCAAACAAAAAGTTTAAAACTTGAAAAACTTGGCCAAAGAAAAGAGGGGTTTTCTTTTAAAACTTTTGAGCTTGAAAACTATTTTTCCCTTTAGGATTTGAGCATTAAAGTCATGCAATAAAATTTTAACCCCAATTTTATAAGGAAACATTCGGGTCCAAACAAATAACCAAAATATTTCCTAAAACGGTTAAAACGGCTAGTAAAAATTCAAGAGTTATAAACCAATGGCTAGTTACTAGTCGACCACATTGTACTCATTAGTCGACTAGTGTATGACTAGTCAACTAGTAGATGTACACTAGTCGACTAGTCCAAACATGTCACATGGCAGATTTGCTCTCTGTAAAAACTGATCAAACATAGTTCATGAACTAGTCAACTATAATTCATAGACTAGTCGACTAGTTCATCTACATTAGGCGACTAGTTTGACATGTTTGCTAGCTATTGAGTCCAATGTCAGACCTAGTCGACTAGTGTCAGACCTAATCGACTAGGTGTCAGACTGATCGATTGGTTAGCCTATAAAAGTGGGTTTTGACCAATAAACACTTAGAAAATGTTTTGAAAACTTTTCTAAATATTTTAAAACAAAATTAAGAAATTTTTATGTGTGGGAGCTTCAACTAAGGCCTTAATATTTTAATAAAGACATAAATGAAAATTACATCATATAAATATTACATTTATACTTCTTGATGCAATCTTGACCCTTGGAGCACCTACTCTTGATTCATTTGATCCATATGCATTGTTGAGCTCATTTTAGCTTTGAGTACTTCTTGATTTCTTCATGTGCATACACTCATAGCTTATTAAACAACATGTTTGCTCATCATCAAAACTACATGGCGGTGACTCAATATCCTAACACTTTTATGTGCTAAACATAATCAATTCACACCTGCCCTTGGAAGGATTTTGACCAAAATCTTTATGTTTCTAAGTACCACACAGCATATGCCTTTTAGTTAAGGTATTCAGCGATACAGCATACTATATACTCTCAACTTATTGATCTCTTCATTTTCTTTGGGACTGCTTCATATCATCCGCCATCATTATCATCTAAGTCTTTCCATCCCATCTTCAATCAGAACATAAAGTAAAGAAAGGTGCAAAAAGTTAAAAAAAAGCTCCCCATAATTTTATACCAGATATCAAACCACGCAAGAGCTAGTACCAGTGCACAGCCCATGATACACATTTACTTTTTCAGGAAGGTATAACATATCAGAAAATTCATGACATAGAAAAGTCAGAAGATAAAGAAAAGTCTTGACTATTTTTCTGCAATTAAGAAGGAAACCACGTGCCTATCTGGCCTCAAAGTTTCATTCCTTATTGTACATCATACCATATTTCAAAACTTTAGTTAAAACCCCTAAATGTAGTTTTCAAGTGAGTGAAACTACAATTTATAAAAATTTATATCATATAACAAACAAAATAAAAATGTCTTTTCACTGAGTTTATGTTGTTTGAATGTAAAATAGAATGTTGCATAATGTAGTTGAACTGCCTCTTTTGGGCCTGTTTAGCTTTGAAATTTTCAAACTATAGTGTATTTAGTTATTAAGTTTGCAAAGTTTAATGTGCAAATGTTTAATGCAGTTTTCTAGCATGTACTTTCTCTAGTCTTACATTCTGTTTGCATACAAAATGGAGTTCTCCAACCAAAGAAAAGCCAAGTAGTGGTATTTTCTTGAACTTAACTTTTGAAGATAGCTAGCTGACAGTAACCTGTGAATGATTGCCAAACAAACTTCAAGTTGAATTTCTAGAGTTAATATACTTAAGCGCAAAGGCTACAGCTAAAGAAACTTAACTCCATAGCCAAACATGTTCTTTCTTTTCACATTTTTACATTCAGAAGATTCTACCAACTGAATTTTATGAACTGCAGTTACACTTTATTTTGGAGGTAACTAACTATAGTTTAGTACCGTAAATGTTAGGAAACAAACCTTAGGTTTGTTATAAAGAGGTAAAGAACTTAATTCCAAAGTCACTTAGGCCCTAAATAATAGAAACTTACACTACATTGCTGACTGCTTTAATATCACAGGCGATGACTCAAGTATGATGCTCAAGCCCTTTGTCTTTCAATACATTCCTTGGAGGACAAGCGATACACGCTCAAAGGAATCAAGATGTCAAGTTGTTTACCCTCACAAGATATTCAGATAGTATTGAATGCATTTAGTTCTGATATTGACTATGGATCTATAGCATGGAGTACAATATGAGAGTGCAACATAAAATAAATTCAAAATCTAGAATTTAATCTTGCTCACCATCTTCCCTTACGATACCATCATGCCCATCTGAGGAATAAGGATCCAATGCAACATCAGTGTAAATTACCTACACAAATTTTAATATCCAGTCAGTTTCATGGCATTGCAAGTGTATCAAATGAAGAATGCAAGATACAAGCCGACATACAATGTCAGGATATTTATCCTTGAGAAGGCGGATGGTACGAGGAACTAAACCATTGTCATTGTAGGCCTCATCCCCTGTTGGTGACTGAAAGACGGCAAGACTAGCTCAACTTCATATGCCAAAAGATTAAAAAGTATAATATGTTCTCGTTAAAAATACAGAAAGAACCTTTAGGGCATCAGGAATTTTTGGAAAAAGCACGAAACTATTGACACCAACATCCCTTGCCTTGTAGACCTGCATTATAGGAGCTTTTAAAAGCATCAGGCTGCATCAGGCTAGGAGAATGAATATCATGGAAATGTCCAGTTGTTTAGATAAAAGATGAAGGGTTCAAACAGAAGGCGTGTGTGTATGATCTGATTCTACGGACAAAAATCCCAGTTTTTTATCATATGCAATAACATAATCAAATAATCTGAATTTTTAAACTAAATTACCCCAATTAACTTAGAGGTTTCCAAATAATAAAATGTGAATCCAATCAACTACACAGAGTGCATTTCTTAATTTCTTTTAAGAGGATCATCACCTCCTCAAGAAGGCCATGTCTCCATCCCAGCCTGAAACATCCAGGCATGGCTCCAATTGGGGTGTCATCTTCACCTGAAATGTAAACATTTTAGTTTACACTGCAACAATGCACCATGCATGATTCAATGTCATCACCTTTCATTATTAGCACCAACCTTCGTGAATAAATAGTGGAAGTACAAGATTTGCGGGCGTGAAATATGTTTCCTGAAAAGAAGCCCTCAACGCAGGAGACTTCCGATTACGACGCGGGCGTCTACTAAGCAGCTGAGAAATAAACAAGGAAACAAAAAAGACATCATTTTAACCAATATACGGAACTAGCACTACTATTGCACATTTGCATTTTAACTCGACACGCTGTTTAACACATACTAGTGGATTCACATCGGGGGTTCCTTTCGGACTCGATGGCCTATAAAATGGAGGCGGCTCAGGGAATCTCCCAGCAACAGCATTAGCTTCACAATCCTCGTTACTTAGCCGTGAGGGTTTCAGCGATGTCTCATTTTCGCTGCTAGCTCTAATAACCATCAAAGGCCGCACTTTTGAATCTGGCATCGCACAAATAGATCTGGGAGCCATCGTTGGCCTTAAGCCAACATAACTTTGAACATCTACAGGTCTAAGGACGGGAACATTACTGGGAAACAATGAAATCATCGAAGCCATAGATTACTTTAGTTTCCAGATCCTTTCAATCAAGTTCACAGAAGAATTTACCCTCCCGATTACAGAACAACAGAAGAAACTGCAAGGAAAAAAGAAAAAAAAATCTGAAATTTTGCATCTATTCTGCAACAAAACAGACCAATTTAGCTCAATCCATCAGCATGCATCATCATTATACATAACATATACTGATAACTGAAATAATTAAGCTTGGTAAAACAAGAAGAATGACCAACTAGAAGAGAATCGATTTATTTCCACTAAAAAATAAGAAAACAACATCATCCGGACATTTCGACCAATTCTCTGGTAGCAGGCAATTGTCCAAGAACAGGCATAAAACTGATAATGAATTCGTCGCAAAAACAATTCGAAGAAAAAAATCAGCATCAGAATCCAAATTGGTACATCTCAAACTCAACTCTTTTCCAATTCAATTGGAAGAAATCGAGCTAGAATGATGGAGCAAAGCAAAATTAACAACAAACAAAGACACCCATTTCAAAAAAAATTCCAATTTTGTTCCCGAAAATGCTATAAAAATGGCAGCTCGAGGTTTCTACCTGACCTGATCATAGCACCGGCGCCAAAACCTATACTAATTTCACCAAGAACAAAATCGGTGTAAATGACTTACATGAATTTTTTTTGTTTTTACGACCCAGTTAGAATTGTTCTAAATTTCTAATTTCTACTTAAAGGGAAGAAGAATTCGTACCAGAGGAATTAGGCGAGAAATCGAAAACCGAGAAAAAAAAAAAGATGAAGAAGGTGTGAAAAAAGAAAGTCGGAGAGATGTTGAGGGAAGAGAGCGACCTTATCTTATTTTTTGATGGGAATTGGCGAATTGCTTTGCGAACCCAACATTTTACTCTGCGCACATACAACTTATTTATAAGTTTGCCATTAATTCCATGTACGACACATACCACTTATTTACAAGTTTGTCACTGAAAGTACACATCGCGCACTTTTATGGCCAAATTTCTAAAAATGCTGTCACGCCCCGCTTCCCAAAAATGTGGAGACGAGACGTAAGAAGGTCCGCACAAACTTGAAGCTGTGAAGCTCCAAGTCTGATAAGCGTACAAAAACACTTATTATGGCAAGTCCTTGCAAAGCGAAACGAAACAACAATGATAATAAGGAAATGAGACGACATTTTATTGAATCTCCAAATGTCCATAAACAAATTACAATATCGCAGAAAAGCCACCAGTCTAAAGAAAAAAGAGTCTAAGGCCCAACATGGCCAACAAAGAATAACATACATACAAGGGTGCCACGCACCGACAACTAACATGAATCCTAAAACATAAAGGGAAACTCAACAAGTCACCGGTGTCCACAAGACTCCTCCTTAGCAAACACAACGACCTCTGCAACAAGCTCTGGCTCGGCAACTAACATGCGACACCCAAAGAGAAAGGGGCACATGTCAGCAAGTCTGGAAAGACTTGTGCAAGGAAACTGAAAGAAAGGTAAACTAGCAACCTAGCACTTATAATATTAAGCAATGACATGACAGTTTAGTTTGATGCAGCAGTTTAAAAGAGAGACAAGCACGCACGATGTAGCGAAAGCTACCAATTCACTAATCACTATTCACTTATCACTGTTTATCACTTAGTGCATAGGGAGTCCACCTGCTGGCCAGCTCGTGGCTCAGTCCGCTTATCTCTATCACTATTTATCACTTAGTGCATAGAGAGTCCACCTGCTGGCCGGAGTGGCGGATCAGGCCAACTCGGGCTCAGTCCGCTTATCTCGTATCACTATTTATCACTTGTGCACTAGAGATTCCACCTGCTGGCCGGAGTGGCGGATCAAGCCAACTCGGGTCTCAGTCCGCTTATCTCTTACCCCACCCATATGTGTCGAGCGTTGGGGTTTCCAACTACAGGGCTCGCTTCTGGAACACGGCCAGGAATATAAGTATTGTAGCGTGTGCTACGCAATCACGATGAATAATCACTATGCAATGACATGAACAGATATTTGCGTACCGTTAATAGAATTTAAACATGACAGGCAAAGATGCAGGGATGATATGAACAGATAATTGCGTACCGTTAATTGAATTTAAACGTGACATACAAGCATGATGAAGGTGACGGACCAAGCTTCGTTGTCAAGCTAGGTCAATGGCGTCTAAACGGCTATCCTTTCACCGTCTAGTCTCTTTTACGCTAAAGCAAGGTAAATGGCCTAAGACATGGCCCAATTCAAGAGTTGCAAGTTTCACTTGCCTAACACCGAGGACGACGTTCAACGAGCCACACCACGAAAAGTTAGGTACGGGAAGAGATCGCTGATATGGGGAAACAATCATCAAACAACATCCATTATTATTAGGGTTTCACAAAGCATAATGGGGGTTAAGAGAATATTAAAGGAAGAACACTACCCGAATGGAAGCGGAAGATCAACGCCGAGCAACCACGGCAACGGATGAACGATCCGGGAGAACTACCACTCAGATCTGGAAATGAGGGAAAACCTGGAGAAATGGGTTTGGATGAGGCTTTTGGGGATTTGATGAGGGTTTGAGGTTGAGGAGAGGTAGGATATGTGAAATGAGGGTTTGGATGATGATGAATGAGCTTGGGATGAAGGAGGAAGGGTTTGGGGATGAAGGGGAATGATTTGGGGAAGGAGGAGGTTCAGGAGAAGAGAGGGAAGAGAAGAAAACGATTGGGGGTTTATATAGAAAATCGTGTGGCGGCTAGGGCAAACTAGGGTTTCCTGGGCTGATTAGTCAGTCAAGGAAGGATTGGTGACCGACTAGTTGAGGATCTAGTCGGTCGGTCGTTCAACATGGACCGACTAAGAGTAAACAGTAGCTCGCTCAGGAAAACTGGACTATGAGTTAGTCGGTCTGTGAAGACTTGTCAACCGACCAGTTTGAGAACTAGTCGGTCGGTGAGTGTTCATTGACCGACTAAAGGCTGAATTCTGAGAGAGATCATGGAAATGAGAGTTAGTCGATCTGAGAAGGATTCCTGACCGACTAGTTTAGCATCTAGTCGGTCGATGGTTGTTCTTAGACCGACTAAGAGTAAACAGTAGCTCCTGAATAATTGATTGAATGAACTAGTCGGTTCCAGTTGATTTCCTGACCGACTAAATTGGAATCTAGTCGGTCGGTCGATCTTCTTGAACCAACTAACATGCACGAAAAGTGCCGATTCTAAGCGTGAAGCTTCGGGAAGATTTCTATGGCTTCTAGGATCGATTTATACCCTAAGATATGATCGATATGAAGCTCGTCACGAGTGACTTACTCCGAGTTCAATGATTCTAAGGAAGAAGCTAGAAGATCACATTAAAAGGAATGAAAACGAAAGCTAGGAAATCTCAACGAGATGAATGAAAGCGAGAACTATGGAAATGGAACCCACACAAGGAGAGAACCCACCATCGCAAGCAAAACACACTGATAATCCAATCATACAAAAACCAGTCGTTACAAATGCACATGGGTGTGCATGGTGAGTAAAACGGCCGAACGGTGACAAGCGGCGACAACACACCCTCCTCAAACCTCCCCAGTCCCCTTCTCTCTTCCTTGTTCCCTCATTCGACCTCCCCAACCCCGCTCTCCCTCCTCCGACATTCCGAGCCCCGTCTCCTCCACCGCCCCCTCCACAGACCTCCACTGCCCTCATCTCCCTCTGCCCCCTGCTATCCCCTCCTCCAACCCCCCGGCCCCAAGCCCCCTCTTCCGACCTCCCCAACCCCCCCCCCCCTCACTCTTCCCCTTGAAGAGCAAACGGGGTGTCGTGGTCCTCCGACCCCCCCCCCCCCCCCCACACACCCACACACCCACCTCCGCACCATACATTCCAAACCTTTTGTAAATCTTCTTCGGAGTCCTCTTCGTCGTTGGCTGAGGGTCGGTAGCGAGGGGAAGGGGGCGGACGACTGAAAAAGATAAATAAGTGGCCAAGGGTCGGTAGTGAGGAAAAGGTGACGGACGACTGTAAAAGAGAAATAAGTGGTATGTGTGCATAATGTAATTGAATGGTAAACTTGTAATTAAGTGGTACGTGCGCGAGTAAAACGGTGGGGGTGCGCAAAGCAACTCCCTTTTTTGATACCTTCAAATCCTTCTTGTCAGTGAACCCGACCTGCTATGGCTGCTAAATTAAGCACAAATGATCGTGACCGATAAAATTTTTCGAGGAACAATGCTTCCCATACTTGGGGGCTGCCGGCCCTGACGTTCGATCGGCAGATGAAAACAAAATATTCTTATAGGTTGGTGCGGTCATCATGTGTGGGTGTCGTTTTTGTGAGTGTCTAATACATATGCATAAATATATCTGTATTATATTTGATGACTGTTTTTGAATTCTAAGGCTGACTAGGATAAGATGACTAAGACAAAGGGTTGAAAGAAGAACGGCTGAGATTTAATCTTGAGGAATGAATTGTTGAGATGAGATTTTGTGGAAAGTTTTGGAGGGAAAAGTATTGCTGTAAAAACGAAAGTTTCTGGGGAAACGAAAGTTTCTGGAGAATTAAAGCTTCTAGAGAATAACAGAGTGCACGCAATTAATGCATTTGAGAAAAAAAACTTTAACTTGCACTTAATGCTGCAGATCTAATGCTGATGTCAATCAAATGATCTCTCCCTCAACACGGGGCCCACCATCTCTTCGACGCATGTGGGCAACAAGATGAGAATAATTTCACGAGTCAAAGGCGCCCGTTAAATTTTTTTCGCCAATTTGTTGTTCCGCACGGAAGGCGCCCGTGCCAAATTTGTTGTTCTGCGCCAAAGGTGCCCGCTCCGAATTTGTTGTTCTGCGCTGAATTTGTTGTTCCGTGTCAAAGGCGCATGCGTCGAATTGGTTGTTACGTGCCATTAAATATTTTTTCGCTGCTTTGTTATTCCGCGCAATTTTGACTGTGGAAATCAATTTTTCAGAAACAAAGATTTTGCCGATGAAAATCTTAAATAACCGTGCCCGAAGGTCACGGGTTATGACTAGTACAACATAAATATACATATAGGCTGATGCCCCCCACTGCCCCTACACACTCCTTCCTAGTTCCGTCCGCGGGGTTATGATATGAATATCAAATGCTCTCTCAATCACAAATAAACCATTTTCATATTAGACTAAGGACATGAAAAAATTACATTTAAATACCATAATAATTCAACGTTTTTTCATAAAAAGTGCGCTTCAAAACTTGCTGCCTGGCCTACTTCATTGTATATCTAGAGATTTAAGAAATACTAATTTCTAGAGATTTATTTATGCCATTAAATGTGATGTGCATAACGACGACATAAGATAAAAAAATGCAACATCAGTATTCATTAAAATCTTGGACTACTATGAGTTGGGCCTAATGAGTCTATTGGGTATCCACCCACATTGAATAATATATATATGAGGCTAGGGGTTTCCTAGCCATCAACCCTTCTCACAACACGTTATCAGCACGCTCGTCAGCTTAGCCGAACCTCTGCCGACGGACGGATCGCGAGGACGCGGATTGAGCATACTTCTCCAAACTTCGCTAGATCCGATGGGTAGGATCTAGAGGTAATCACACATATCCCCTAGATCTAAAATTTTTATGCGCATGATGATGGATCTGTGATTTTCTTTATTAGATCTATTTTCTTTACATAGATCTGTATGAAAAATCACATTTTAAACATAGATCTCTGTTTTAAAAGAGTTTTTAAATCATTTTGGATGAAAATTCAACGTTTTTACGCTAAAAATCAAATTTTTACGGTAAAAAACGTTGATTCAAAGATTAAAATTTGTATTTTTACAATAAAAACTATTTTTTCATCCGAAATCTATGGATTTAGAGGGCTTGGCGTCCCCTCTTCAAGCGCGCGACTGCCCGGCCTGCAGCCGACATCGCGCGCCTACCGCGCGCGTGCTTGCCGCCGCCCGCGTGCACCCACCGCGCGCGTGCTTGTTGTCGCCCCGCGTGCACCCACCGCGACCTGCTGTCGCCCCGCGGGCGCCCGCCGCGACCTGAAGTCGCCCCGCACGCGCGCCACTCAGCCTGCAGCCCCCCTGCGTCGCGCCACCGCGACCTGAAGTCGCCCCATGGGCGTCGCTAAGCCTACAGCCCCCCTGCCACACCACCGCGACCTGCAGTCTCCCCGCGCGCGCCGCCGCCTTCGGCCGCCGCGACACCCCCGTTTGCGGCCGTCGCCACAAAACCCTAATTGTGGGGTTTCCACATTTTTTAAAAACAAAGGGCTTATAAAAATTATTGATCAATTTTTTAAAATTAATTTCAGGTCAATTCTATATTTATTCATCACCAATCGCATTTTTCATATTAAAGTATATTATTATTTTTAACGTTTAATAATTACGAGGATCCTGAGACCGCTCTGTCGTTAGTCAACTAACCTAACTGGTAATGACTTTTCCACGTGGTCCAATTAATTATTAAACAAAAATATTTTGTTCCATTAAAATGCCTGTGATGTTGCATATTTTCATTGCCCGTAGCATGATTTTGCGCTTAAACATATTACATGCATGTAATGTTGCATATTTTCATTGAACGTAGTATGAATTTGCACTTAAACATATTACATGTATGTGATGAATAAAAAATGCGTGTTATATAACTACATGCATGTGAAGAAAATTATATGTCTGCCGCATATTTAATGTTCTGTGATGTAAATTTTATTTAGCATGCTAAAATCTCTATGATATATTCTTAATGCATGTAGCATAACTATATGTCTGTGATGAAATTATTTGAATGCATGCAGCATATAAATAACATGTGTATACATCATATATGTTCAATTCATGTTAACAAAGCATACATTTTTAGCTCACATGCTTGATACTGTTTGCATGGATAATTTAGTTTATTTCAACTATTTTATTGAGCAAACCTTTTTAGCCTACAAGCTTTATATTTTGTGCATGATAAATCATTAAATGTTACATATTACACACTTATATGTGCATCCCATGCTTATGCTTATGCTCATGATATGACATTGTTTTATGACAACAAACCAATGATAATTTCAAAAAGTTTAACATCATATCCACTTTGACAAATTGAACCTGAAGTTCAAATCAAATCAAAAGCCAACACCCTTTTACTCAAATAGAATTAAAGATTACCAAATACGATGGATTATACGAAAACCATTATGCGATCTTTTTTAAGAGTTACACATTTTGTGTTAAATAGATCTCCCAGATCTATGGTTTATACAAACCAATATTGATACCAATAGTTGTCATAACACCGCTAAACTCTATTAAAGTAATCTCACTTTACAAGGTATGATTCATGAATCTAGCCTTCATTTTAAGCGTACGCCCGAAGTCATGACTTAATAGATAAGTGAGAAATTATAAATTTCATAGCCACGTATTTGTTTCTGTTGGATCCTGTGGATGGCAAACAACACTAGAAGTTAGGTTGAATAGTGTTGTGCAAACAGTAAACTTTTTCGTTTGGTGATCAGCACAATTAAAAACCTTCTAATGTTGCCTAAGAAACCAAGTAGAGTGATCTACGCTTGTTTCTTAATCAACAAGGTAATCTTACAATGAATATAAGTATGAGTTACAAGCGATATAAGATTACAAACAATAGATCTTTATACACTGCGGAAATAAATAAACGAACTTTGTAATTATATAAAAGAATGAATTACAATGATGCAAAGTATCAATAAATAAAGTAAAGTGCCGTTGCAAGGAATATAAACAAACTCAGAAAATGCAAATGCAGAGACAAGTAATTTTATCATTGTTCCCCACAACTTAGGTACATCCAGTCTCCGACCAATCCGGTACGAGATTTTTTCACTATTGCCTTAGCAATACAAGTACATAACTCCACTCGTTAGGATTTTCCAAACACCTAGACTTGACCAGGATTTCCAACCATCCAGACTTGTCTAGGATTTTCCCGTCCCTTATAGCAAAGGGAATCCACAAATAAAAAACAAGTTTCCAACTCACCACAAAAATTAGTGGAGTTTGGGTTACACCCAGAATTCTATAGCCAAAGTAAATATAATATATGTGTTACGTGGCTAAAAAGAATTCAAATCGATTTTTAGATCACACAAAAATATAAGATGCTTCTCTGTGATCTTAGATCGTTTGTTTTTCAAAAATCCTTTAAGAGTAGAAATTTAAGAACAAGGATTTTAAAAAAAACTTTTTAAAAATTAGCCAAAAAAAATTAGATCTAAAAAATAATAACTTCAGAATGAGATTAGAGATCAGAGATTAAAACAGAGTTGGCTATGGCGATGAGAGCAAATAGAACGAGAGATCGTTTAGAATTTTAGCACAATAGAGAATCGAGAATTTTATGTGTTTAGAAATGATCTCAAGAGGTCTATTTATATGTTTCAAGAGAAGAATTTGAATTTCACACGATTTGACTTTCAGCTCAAATAGATATGAAAATTGAGCGAAATCAGGAAGTAGAGTCGTTGGAAAACGACATCTGGTAATCGACTCCCTCAAGGTGGTAGTCGACTCCCAGATAATTTCAGTAGAAATTCTGCTTCTGACTGGTAGTCGACTCCCTCCTTTGGTAGTCGACTCACAAAGCAGTTTTCTTTGAAACTAAGCTAGTTGAGAGATGTAATCTACTCCTATGTGTATTAGAGGTTGACTACTAATAATAGATCGATTAGCTTATTGCTCTCGAGAGATAAAAAAGATATTTAAAACATTTAAAACATTTTCCTTCGAAATCATTTGTGTGTGTGATATCTACTTTGGCTTTAACATAATCATAAAAACTCACACACTATACTAAGACAAGACCTTCCGGAAGCTGATCTGGTAGATGCTCGCTTCTTCTGAATTTGAGTTCCTTCTTCATTAAGTTTGAGCATGAGCTTCATCTTGTGCTTGATGTAGAACTAGCAAATTTGTCTTCGTCTTTCGAGTGTGGTTGAGTTTCTTCGGAGTATACGTAAAAGCTATCGTTCGCACAACCTGCACACTTGAGTTGTAGTATAGTTAGTCCACTAACAGCATTTGGTGTGCTTATCATCAAAACCATTTGGGGGTGGGATTCAATTTCCCATCACTCCCCCTTTTGATGATGACATCCAAATGAAAAATGTAGTAAATTAACTGAATATTGACTTAATAAAATAACTTACTCCCCCTGCTTAGATGCAGTACTCTCCCTGCATCAAAACCAGTTAGCAAAACAATATTCACATTTTTGCAACACATTTTTGCATGTTACCATTTTCTCCCCTTTGTCATCAATCAAAAAGATGACATAAAATAATAAATGAAATATCACATAGAGTTTTAAGTCTATAAACCATTAAGAGATATAATTCAATGGATAGCTTTCTGCAAAACAAGGTTAGTAGACCATAGTCAAGCATGATGTATCAAACCATACGCATAACCAACCCATAAGTGTATCAAACCACAAAACCATAGCAGAGTATAGTTATTACAAACCAAATTGTTTTAAAGAACTATTGTTTTGAAACTTGTTCAAAGATGTCCACCATTTTTCTCCTTCTTCAAGTCCTTGATCTCCTCAAGGATCATGCCAAGTGTTTCTTTAGTCATCTTGTTGCTCTTTACTACAAATTCCTTGAGATCATCCACATTCTTGTTGAGGTCTTCAAATCCTCTCTCTTGAGAAATCTTCAGCTTTCCAATTTTCTTCAAGAGCATGTCTTGAAGCTCAATAATATAAGTTGGTGGTTCTTCGTCTTCTTCTTTGCCATCATTGTCTTCTTCTTCTTCTTCATCTGTGTCAGAAATGAGGAGTTCCTTACCTTTCTTCTTTGAGGATGATGATCCTCCTTCAGTAGCGAGCTTCTCATCTGGAATATTCTGGTCGAGATCTTTATGAAGATACATTCAGCCAAGAGCATGTACATCAAATATACGGGCCGGTTCCAGAATTTCGGTTTCATTATCCAAAGGTATGTTATACCCAATAAACAAGATGGTAAGATAGTGACTATGGGCTAAAGAAGATGAGGGTCTATCGGAAGAAGCAGATGCAATGATGGAGTCCATAATGACTTGGCCCAATTTATACGGATGTTTCCTATCATGGCGTAAATGCACTTAGCTTGCTTCTCAGATAACACAGAGTGACTTCCAGATTTCTGAGTAATATTATAGGACAATATATTTGCTAGAATTCTTCCAGGGTAGCGAAGATCGCTACATGGTAGTTTTGTTATCTTCCAGGAAAATACATTTTCTCTAGAATATTCTCATCAACCATCTCTATGTCATCCAATAGCATTCCAGTGTAGGGATTCCTAATGCTTGTCCTAGAGATTTGACAGTTATAGCAAGTTTGAAATCTAGAACTTTAGTGATGAATCGACATTTAGCAAGATTATAATCCATGTTGGCATAGAAAAGATGCACAAGCCTAGGATAACATAGATAGATATTTTCAGATGAAAAAAGATTAGCAAGATTCTGAAATTCTAAGATACTACCAATGCCATAATTCTCATCATGATCAATTTTGACAAACCTTTCATGAAGGATTTGTCTTTTGGAAATTTTGACAAATTGCTCAAAAGTAGTAGTTCTGAAAAGGTACGGTTCTATGATCTCTCTTTCAGTTAGAGATGATTCATTAGTAACCTTTCTCTTCTTTGCTATCACTTTCTTGAAAGGCATCTTAGATGAAAAATAGCAAGATGTGCAAAGATAATTAAGAAATAAGGAAATCAAATGTTGATAAGAGAAAACTAATGAGGATTATACCTTAGTGATTTCTTGGGAGGATGATGAGAAGAGAGAATACCCAAGAGAACTCAAAGTGCCCAAATTTTTTTCAAAGAGATGATAGAAAGGGGTAGTCGGCTACCTAGGGTTTTCACCTTGGGGTTTTTACCTTTGAGATGAAAAGAGAAGAAGTATTGTAACCCTTAGATCAAGAGATGAAAGGTTGGGATCTTATTTGCTTATTGGGTTTAAGTCACTCTTAAGAATCCAATAGACTCAATAGAACCCAATAGGAGTTAAGAAAAAAATCAAATAACTCAAATCCAGAATTTCGTACATCACTCTGGTCGTCGACTCCCTGAGAGAGGTAATCGACTCCCTCTTGATTGAGCTGTTTTCTCATCCTGAGGGTGTGTGTGTCAGAAAAATCTTTCATAGCAAACATGATAAGCATTTAAAAGTATTTGGAATGAGTAAATTAAATATAAGCAAACATAAATACAATTAAAATTTTGCGACGCAATTTAATTTTCATCGCAAGGCGTTTTTGAAGCAGTGTCTGTTCCTTCTCTTTGGTTTTAGAGTACCTGAAAATGTAAGCGTTTGTGGTACTCTTTATATATTGAGTCCAAGGGGTTAGTCTTCAGGAAACCAAACCCAAGAAGGTTTAGTCCCTTCATTAGAAACATATTTATAATTTTTGTTTAGATGAACTTTACGAACAAAATCACTTGCATACCTTTTTTGCTTTTAATCGGTCAAGTTCTTCGGTATCCAGATGCTCAAAAACTTTTGATTAGTATGATGCATTCTAGTATGCTTAACCCGTTTCTTGGTATGGTTAGAGTCATATCCAAGTCCGGTTTTGTTAGATGATGCCTTTTGACTATTTATCAAACTATCTAGCTTTGCCCTTATTGAAATTTTCAACAATCTTCATCGTAGAGTCGTATTTGTCTTTAACAGATACGAGAAAGTTACTCAAATTTTCAATTTTCTCATTCGTAGAAGGAATGTCTTTTTCCAAAGAGTCGTTCTTTTCTTTTAGAATGGTATTCTCTTTACTAAGATTTTATATTTCTTTAGCATCCTTCTTAACTATTCTAAGAGTTTTCTTGTGTTCTTTTATGAGCTTTTCATGCATTTTGCATAGCTCCTTATATGCTCCCATATAGTCCATGTCTTCATCATCGCTTGATGATGAATCACTATCACTAGATGATGAATCATGCAAGGTACTTACCTTTGATGACATGGAGGCTAAGAAACACATGTGGGTTGTTTCTCTTCTTTTGTCTTTGCCATATGATGAGGATTCATCGGACGAAGAAATATCGCTTTGATCGAAGGCTGTGTAAGCTTCCTTCTTAAGTCGTCGAAATTTGTTCCTTTTGTCGCTTCTTCGTTCATTGTTCCCTCTGCTTTTCCCATGATCTTTGGAGTCTCGGTTGTTCTTCTCCAAGGGACAATCTCTCTTTACGTGTCCTGGTTTATTGCAGCCAAAATAAATAATACCGTTAGAAGGACGAAATGAACGTTTACCATAATTGTAATAAACTCTCTAAAGTTCTTTGAGACAAAGGCAATATGGTCCTCTTTGTCGGTATAATCGGAGTCTTCTTCTTAAGCTTTGAATGCTAGGCTCTTCTTCTTTGGCTTTTCCTCGATCTTCTTGTCTTCCTTGAGTTCTATCTCATATGCCATGAGATTTCCCATCAGTTCTTCAATATTGAGATCGTTCACGTCGTGAGCTTCTCAAATGGCTGTTGTCTTTTCTTTCCATTTGGGTATGAGAGATCTTAGAATCTTCATTACCTGATCATACTCAGATAGTTTCTTACCTAGACATGCGAGATCATTAGTGATATTAGTAAAACGGGTATTCACATCGATGATATTCTCTCCTTCTTCCATTTTGAAAGATTCAAACTTAGAATGCAAAACATTAATACGAGATTCCTTTACCTTTTTGGTTCTCTCATGACTTACCTGAAGAGTATGAAATATCTGATATGTTGTCTCGCATTAAGAGACACGATTGAATTTATTACCTATTACGACGTAAAACAATGTATTCACCGCTTTGGCGTTGAGGTTGGCTTTCTTTTTATCATCAGCAGACCATTTTCCGAACTCGACATCAGTGGGTGTGCTGTATGGTGCTTTGGTGATGGTCCATGCCTCGATATCTACTGACTCTAGGTGAGTCTTCATACAGATCTTCCGGCTTGCATAGTTCGTTCTGTTGAACAATGGTGGTCGCATGGTGTTGAGTCCTTCAGAATGAAAAGATGTTGAAGCCATCGCTTTTTGAGCCTCGCTCTGATACCAAGTGTTGGATGCTGTGGATGGCAAATAACACTAGAAGGGGGGTTGAATAGTGTTGTGCAAATAGTAAACTTTTTCATTTGGTGATAAGCACAATTAAAAACCTTTTAATGTTGCCTAAGAAACCAAGTAGAGTGATCTACGCTTGGTTCTTAATCAACAAGGTAATCTTACAATGAATATAAGTATGAGTTACAAGCGATATATGATTATAAACAGTAGATCTTTATACACAAGAATAGATCTTTATACACAACGGAAATAAATAAATAAATTTTGTAATTATATAAAAGAATGAATTACAAAGATGCAAAGTATCAATAAATAAAGTAAAGTGCTGTTGCAAGGAATATAAACAAACTCAGAAAATGCAAACGCATAGACAAGAAATTTTATCCCGATTCCCCACAACTTGGGTACGTCCAGTCCCGACTAATCCGGTACGAGATTTTTCCACTATTGCCTTAGCAATACAAGTACCTAACTTCACTCGTTAGGATTTTTCAAACACCTAGCCATGACTAGGATTTCCAACCACCTAGACTTGTCTAGGATTTTTACATCCCTTACAACAAAGGGAATCCACAAATAAAAAACAAGTTTCCAACTCACCACAAAAATTAGTGGAGTTTGGATTACACCCAGAATTCTATAGCCAAAGTAAATATAACAAATGTGTTACGTGGCTAAAAAGAATTCAAATCGATCTATAGATCACACAAAAATATAAGATGATTCTTTGTGATCTTAGATCGTTTGTTTTTCAAAAATCCTTTAAGAGTAGAAATTTGAGAACAAGGATTTTAAAAACAACTTTTTAAAAATTAGCTAAACAAAAAATTAGATCTCAAAAATAATAACTTCAGAATGAGATTAGAGATCGGAGATTAAAACAGAGTTGGCTATAGCGATGAGAGCAAATAGAACGAGAGATCTTTTAGAATTTTAGCACAATACAGAATAGAGAATTTTATGTGTTTAGAAATGATCTCAAGAGGTCTATTTATAGGTTTCAAGAGAAGAATTTGTATTTCAAACGATTTGACTTTCAGCTCAAACAGATATGGAAATTGAGCGAAATCAGGAAGCAGAGTCGTTGGAAAACGACAGCTGGTAGTCGACTCCCTCAAGGTGGTAGTCGACTCCCAGAGAATTTCAGTAGAAATTCTGCTTCTGACTGGTAGTCGACACCATCCTCTGGTAGTCGACTCCCAGAGCAGTTTTCTCTGAAACTCAGCTAGTTGAGAGATGTAATCAACTCCTGGGTGTATTGGAGGTTGACAACTAATAATAGATCGACTAGCTTATTGCTCTCAAGAGATAAAAAAGATATTTAAACCATTTAAAACATTTTGCTTTGAAATCTTTTGTGTGTATGTGATATCTACTTTGGCTTTAACATAATCCTAAAAACTCACACACTACACTAAGACAATACCTTCGGGAAGCTGATCTGGTAGATGCTCGCTTCTCCTGAATTTGAGTTCCTTCTTCATTAAGTTTGAGCACGAGCTTCATCTTGTGCTTGATGTAGATCTAGCAAATTCGTCTTCTTCTTTCGAGTGTGGTTGAGTTTCTTCGGAGTACGCGTAAAAGCTATCGTTCGCACAACCTGCACACTCGAGTTATAATATAGTGAGTACACTAACAGCATTTGATGTGCTCATCATCAAAACCACTTGTGGGTGGGATTCAATTTCCCATCAGTTTCCTCTTGAGCATGATTCTCTATCCACATAATACTTGTATGACTCAATAAAAATGGCATATATACCATACTTGAGAATTCAAATAGACTTTTAAAAGTCTATCATAAATTAGAAAAGTGGAAATATAGAAACTAACTCATTTCCATTATAAATGTCTACTTCGTAAGAATAATATTCATTCTTCCGTATAAATAACAATAAGGAAAACTGAAAACAGTGAAAGTCTTGAATAAAATGAGAAAGGGAAGATATGATATACCTCGACATGGAGTAAGCAATGACAAACCAATATCAAACCAGAAGTTCTGATAAAACTCATAATGCTTTTGCAACATGAATGTGCATTAACTTATGCCATATAAAAATATATACATATCTAGTTTAAACGACGAAAGTCAAATTGACCCTATGTATATTTAGCTACTCCCCAAGGACAAATAAACTTTGAAAACAAATTTAATCTATTGTCATAAGATAAGTCTTAATAAGCATAATTGTAGACTGTATTGAAGTATTTGACAGTCGACTGTAGTATTAACATCAGTCGCCTGTGCGAAGAATTGGAGAAAGAGTGCAGCTCTCTGTTTCGATCCATCCCCTGCAGCAGTCGTCTGCTGAAGGATTAACATGCGCCTGTCCTGTTTGTCAGTCGACTGTATTGTCTTCTTAAGTCGACTGTCCTGGCTCAGATTATAGCCGTTGGATATTTTCTAGCCGTTGATCAGTCGACTGTCTTTTGATCAATAGTCGACTGTTCCTGTCGTTTTCACCCAGTTTCTAGCCGTTGCAGATTTGTTTATTTGGCTGTTTCTTTGGGTTTTTGGGCTTGATATAGGATTCCTATATATATGAGTGTGCTGTCTTTGCTTAAACTTCTTGATTGATTCTTGATTACTCTTGATTCTATTGAAAATATCAAGAGATCTTTAAGCCACTCTCAAGCTCCCTCATTTCCCTCTTTTGAGCATTCATCTCTCTTCATGCATTGAAGTCCAGCTCAAGGGAAATCATCCAAGTGCTCTCAAGCATATTCCAACACTTGGAGATCCTCTTCCATGCCTTGCATTCATTCATGAGTAAGCATCTCAAGGCATAGGTAAGAGTATTTACTTTACATGGTGTAATTTGTTTTCCTATTTCTCTTTGTGTGATTAGGATACTCTCTTTGTGGGAGTTTCTCTCTTTGTGAGAGGTTGTCTCTTTGTGGGACTAGGGAATTCTCTTTGTGGGAATTAACTCTCTTTGTGGGAGTTCTAGTGTCCTAGTGTAGGGCAAACCCTAATTCTCTGAGTGGGAGTTAGTGATTCTCTGTGTGGGAGTCTTGATCCTTGTGTAGGATTGGTTGGGTTCTTGTGTAGGGCATAAATCCTCTTTGTGGGATATCTCCTTGTGAGATTTGTATTCACTTCTCTGTGTGGGAATATAGTGAATATTGGTGTGGCTGGATGTACCCAAGTTTGGGGAACCAGGGTAAAACTTTGTGTTTGCGTTTGGATTGATTGTGCCTTTTAATTCCTCTTGTATTGATAATTCCGCATTTGCAAGTTAAATTTTAATTGGTCAATTTTATTGCCATTACACTATTCACCCCCCTCTAGTGTGTGTTGTTAGTATTGCAAGGGTTAGACGATTCCTACAATTGGTATCAGAGCGAGGTTAAAGCATACTGCAACGATGGCATTCAACGCCTCATCCGCGTCTCATGAAGAAGATCACTCAACCGTTCGACCCCCGCTCTTCAACGGAACCAACTACCCAAGTTGGAAGATCAGAATGATGATTTACATGGAGGGTCAAGACCTATGTGATATCACGGAGGTGCCATTTAAGAAGCCCACTACTCCTGCGGCTTCAAGGACAAAGGCGGAGAAGGACTCAATCAAGTTCAATGCGAGAGCTATGAATGCATTACATTGCGCTCTCTCAGCTAATGAGTTCAACCGCATCTCCATGTGCAAAACGGCAAATGATATTTGGCACACCTTGGAGATTTGTCATGAAGGGACAACGAAGGTAAAGAAATCTAAACAAACTGTGTTTAGATCTAAATATGAAATGTTTAAGATGCAGGAAGGCGAAAGCATTTCAGAGATGTTCACAAGGTTCACCGATATCGTGAACGCTTTGGAGGGACTCGGGAAGACGATTTCCCAAGAGGATCATGTAGAGAAGATCCTAGACTCTCTCACACCTCGTTGGGAGTCAAAGGCCAACGGAATTTTGGAGTCATATGACACGTCCAAATATACCGTTGAGGAGTGCATTGGAAATCTCATGGCGTATGAAGTGAAGCTTCAACACAAGAAGGAGATTCAACCAACAAAGCCCGAGAAGCTAGAGAAGCAAAAGGGGGTTGCATTCCATGCCAAGGAGGAGCCAATCAAGTGGAGGAGAAAATTCCATCGAGAAGCTCCTAGTGAAGAAGATGAGCAAGAAGATGCAAGTGGAGAAGAAATTGAGGAGCTTGTCGAACATTCAAAGCATTCCTCAAATGCAAGCAAGGTAAGTATTTGTCAAAAGTTTGCCTCCAATTCTAACAAGGTTCCTACTTGTTACACTTGCAGTGAAAAAGGTCACTTGTCCACCGAATGCCCTTCCAAACCCAACAAAGAGACCTACAAGGGTAAAGGGAAGAAGTATTGGAAAGGAAGGTCCAAGTCCAAGAATAAAAAGAAGGGACTTGTTGGGACCTTTGATGATTCGAGTGAGGACACTTCGAATAACGAAGAAGAGGATACAAAGGAGGATGTTCACGCATGATTTGTAGCCATTGATGGTCCTACACCAATCCTCTCCGGATTAAATGAAGAAGACTTGGATGCTTGGCTTGACGCATACATTTCCTATGAGGATTCGTGCCTCATGGCTACGGAGGAGAAGTCATCATCAAGCTCTAACAATGATGATGATGATGTTGTTGAGATCGAGGAGGAAAAGATCTCATACGAGGAGCTCAAGATCAATTTTGACTTGGTCTCCGAAAATGCTAGTAAGTGCATCAACTCTTACAATAGATTAAAAGCAAAATATAAGATTGCTAAGAGTAGATTGCATGAGCTAGATATTGCAAGTGTAATTCATGATGAAAAGCATGTTTATGACACTTGTGAGAGAGACACACTTCTCTCTCAAGTTAAGGTATTGAGCCTTTCTAATGAAAAACTCATTGCTCAAAACCTTAGCTTAGATGCTCACATTCAACAACTTACGTTGAAATGTGAAGAGGAATCCCGGAAGCTCATAAGCTTTGTGTATTCTAGGGATTCACTCCACGATTTGTTGGAAAAACAACATCCGGCAAATCATAGAGGAGGTTTGGGTTACATTCAAAATGTGGTTCCCAAACCCACCTCTAATTCCTCTTATGGTGCAAATTCAAGAAATATTGCTAAAGCATCTAAGAAGAATCACCATGCTTTCTTGTACAACAAAAACACCAACAAGAAGCATGTAGATCACAAGGTGATGAGGAAGAATGAAAAATCTTCATTTTTTGCTAAGAAGCAAAATCCTCATTCTTTGCATGCTAAGAAATTTGTTTCTACACCTAAGCATGCCACATCCTTCCCTCTTGCAAAGGCAAAACCCTTGCCTAGGAAATCCTTGAGATTATGGATTCCCACTATGGTTAGTGTGCAAGAGAGAGATAGTTACATCAACTCTCTAGTTAGGGATGTGATCACCTCGTGTGATTACGTTAGGAAATCAAACTCCTCTTGGGTTTGGTTACCTAATGTTTAGGTTCCCCACACACATTTGCATATTGCATGGGTATTGTGCTTAATGCTATATTTTTGCATACCCATTGGTTGTGTGTGTGTTTCATGTTTTTGAAAATACTTTCAAATATATGTATTTTTCATGAAAATGGGAATCTTGGGGTTTGTTGACATACATGCATTTTTTGATCCATGTGTATGTCAATGGGGGAGTTAATATATTATATGTTTAAATTATTTTAAGACATATTTTAACTCTCATTTCGGAGGTTATTTGAGATCATTATTTACATTTGGTTATTTTGGGTCTCAAACCAAACCTCTTGTTTATTGCCAACATGTTTCATGTCTCATTGTTTTTGGCAATATCCTTGTGTATCTTTGAAGCTTGATTTTTCCATATCTATTGCTTTGATACACTTTTGGGCCCATGGCTCCATTAATTAATTGGTATTAGATCCTAGAAGTCAAAAGTTGACCATTTCTATGATCTAGGGACAGCATGGGATAGTGAATTGATACCCACTAGATTTTTAAAATTTGGTATCATACATATCTTTCTTTTCTTGCATATTGTCACATCTTGGTTAAGATGACAAAGGGGGATATATTTGATGTCCACCTTTTTGACGATGTCAAGGGGGAGAGATATATGCATTATGTGATCATATCTATAGGGGGAGAGATATATACATATGCATATGGGGAGAGATATCTCTATAGGGAGAGATATATGGGATTAGATAAACCATTCATGTTTGCATGCTTTTATTCTTTGCAATTGGTTTATGTAATCCATGCCTATTATATGTCACCATGTTTTTATTGGTATTATGAGTATTTACCTTTGTGTAGCTCATTATATAATTGGTGCATATAAGTAGGGGGAGATCATTAGCATTGTGCTCTAATTCTTTATGATTTACATAATGTGTGTCATCATCAAAAAGGGGGAGATTGTTGAGTATTGGTGTTTCATACCAATCTTATTTTGATGATGATCACAACATTATGTTGTTACTAATGAATCTCATGTTTTAGTCTCTCAGTTTATTTCAAGGATATCTTTCTTGGATACTAATCACTTGGTGTAAGGATGGACATCATGTGAAGAAGGGCCAAAGTTTGGACTCAAGGAGTGCCAAAGCTTGGAGATGGTGGAGAGCAATCAAGGCATCAAGATTGAAGACTTAGACTCTTAAGAAAGCATTGTAATCCATGTAATTTACTTTATTGCTTTCTCTCTCTTTTGAGTCTAGATTATTGTAATGCCTTGCTAGATGGTTTACTTTTCATGCATATGCATTTAACCATCTTAGTGAACCTTAGGATTATCATAGAATCCAACCCAATAGGTTCACTCTGTCCAAAGACTCATTTGGAGTCTCTGGCTTTCCGTCAGTCGCCTGATGAGGGAAACACAGCCGACTGAGTGATTTCCAGTCGCCTGTAGATCCTTCTACAGTCGCCTGATATGCACAGCTCAAGTCAACATTTCAATTGACTCAAACTTGAGCTTTACGCACAGTCGCCTGACGATCAGTTTACAGTCGCCTGTATATTTACAGTCACCTGGAAATTGGTCAACAGTCGCCTGTCTAGCGTAAGTGCAATCACTGCATCTCTCTGTCTTCTCTCCATTTTTTACAGTAGTCGACTGATGAAGAATATACAGTCGCCTGACTATTTGACAGTCGACTGTAGTATTAACATCAGTCGCCTGTGCGAAGAATTGGAGAAAGAGTGCAGCTCTCTGTTTCGATCCATCCCCTGCAGCAGTCGTCTGCTGAAGGATTAACAGGCGCCTGTCCTGTTTGTCAGTCGACTGTATTGTCTTCTTAAGTCGACTGTCCTGGCTCAGATTATAGCCGTTGGATATTTTCTAGCCGTTGATCAGTCGACTGTCTTTTGATCAACAGTCGACTGTTCCTGTCGTTTTCACCCAGTTTCTAGCCGTTGCAGATTTGTTTATTTGGCTGTTTCTTTGGGTTTTGGGGCTTGATATAGGATTCCTATATATATGAGTGTGCTGCCTTTGCTTAAACTTCTTGATTGATTCTTGATTACTCTTGATTCTATTGAAAATCTCAAGAGATCTTTAAGCCACTCTCAAGCTCCCTCATTTCCCTCTTTTGAGCATTCATCTCTCTTCATGCATTGAAGTCCAGCTCAAGGGAAATCATCCAAGTGCTCTCAAGCATATTCCAACACTTGGAGATCCTCTTCCATGCCTTGCATTCATTCATGAGTAAGCATCTCAAGGCATAGGTAAGAGTATTTACTTTACATGGTGTAATTTGTTTTCCTATTTCTCTTTGTGGGATTAGGATACTCTCTTTGTGGGAGTTTCTCTCTTTGTGAGAGGTTGTCTCTTTGTGGGACTAGGGAATTCTCTTTGTGGGAATTAACTCTCTTTGTGGGAGTTCTAGTGTCCTAGTGTAGGGCTAACCCTAATTCTCTGAGTGGGAGTTAGTGATTCTCTGTGTGGGAGTCTTGATCCTTGTGTAGGATTGGTTGGGTCCTTGTGTAGGGCATAAATCCTCTTTGTGGGGTATCTCCTTGTGAGATTTGTATTCACTTCTCTGTGTGGGAATATAGTGAATATTGGTGTGGCTGGATGTACCCAAGTTTGGGGAACCGGGGTAAAACTTTG
>CM061136.1:152741953-152802957 GCA_030789695.1 Scilla litardierei | reverse complement strand
ATTATATATTACAAATTAGGGATGTATCTTCCACCTAAGACAAACCATGAATTAAAATACCATATCACCCCACCAAAACACATCCAAAACCAAAACACCGAAACATACACACTCAAATCAAAAAAAATCCCTAAAACAATAACACAATACCCACACTCGCACCCACTCTTTCCATTTGAGCCCGGTTTTGCACTCAACGAACCGTGTGGGTCCTGCGTCATTTGTGTGTGAGAGGTTTTTTGGATGTCCATGTGCATTTGAAGGTGGATTCTTCCACCTAGGACAAAATGGTTGATATAGTGGTGGCTTCTTAGCCATCTCACCCTTTGGGTCACACCCGGGGGCGGAACAAGGATTAGATGACCAGGGGGCATGCAAAATGCATTCGTAAAATACATTATAATAAATATTTTCTATTGAATACAATGGATCATAACAGTTTTAACTCATTAAAAAGGAAGTATCTTGTCACAAGTTGATGATAGAGGGATTTTGTTTTAATTAACCCAAAAATTTAAAATAAAAAAATTGTAGGAAAGGGGGTGGTGCTGAAAGAGGATGCATGGAGTCTTTCCATGTTCCCACACACCTTTGGTTTTGTTAGGGGGTTGTTAGGTGAAGTGATGCAATGTTAGGTTAGTGAAGGAGGGGGGACATGGACAATGAAACTACATATGAAGTCACCATTACACACATCATTGGCACAAAAAGATGGCAATTGATCTTTACAAGATGCCACTCACCATATCCTGCCATGGAGTTGACATGGCACTCCAGACTTTGTTGTCCAGAGGCCTAACATCTCTCAAGCTCTCAAGCTCTCTTTGAGGATAGGGAAGAAAGTAGGGTGGCAAGTTGTTGCCTTTTAATATTAGTTAAATGGGTTAGAACAAAACCACCCCTCTGTTCTTGAGCCTTTTTTGGCTGCTACCTACCAATGAGGTTTTGGTTCAATGCCCTAGAGCTAGTAGGGTAGTCGATGGCAATTATTTGAATGTGGGACAATTGCCCAAGTGGTAGCAATTGCATGTTGGTCTGCCAGCCTCCATTGCAACCCTAATGACAGAGATCAAACAAATGGTGAAATGACCCACACAAGGGTATGCCCAACAAAATGATTTCAAGAAGAACACATCCATCCATCTCCCTCCATGGATGGATTGTGCTTTAACACCTCAAAGATTGGCAAGGGGGGGCAGGGAGCTGAGGTCTCTCCTAAGTATAGCAGGCAACTAGGTGTAGGCAAGGCCCAAACATGGGAGGGCTACGGGGGAGGGAGCTGGGGAAAGAGAGGGCACAAGGACACCAAGAGGGGGTGCCTCTGCTCTCCACTCTCCCTGCCCCCCCTTTCTTCTCGACTTTCTTCCTCTCTTCTTCTGCCATTCCAATCATCACTATCTCTCTCTGTCTCTCTTTCTCTCGGTGTTTTTGCGTTGAACATTTTACGAGACTGTTTGTTTCCTGCAACCTTCAAAACTCAATGTGCCCGACGGGGGTCTTTTTTTATCCCCCCCCCCCCCACCACCACCACCACCACCACCACACGCTCTTCTCGTTGTTTGCTGTGTACGGGGGTTTTCTTGGATTGCCGTGCACTATGTGCCAGGGTTATTTTTAGTACTCCACGTGTGATCTTTGCTCTCATTAGGACATGTTCTTTTGGGTTTAAGGGGTTGTTTGTTGAAGTGGTGAATAGTGTGGGTGAAAGTAGAGTATTGTGTTTTTTTGAGTGAAAGTGTGGTTGGAATGTGGATGTTGGAATTTTTTGTGGTCACACACAGCTTTATTGTGTGTTTTTGGTTGTGAATGTTGTTGTGAGAGTTGGATGGTGGAAGTGGTGAGGGTGATGTGGTGAGAATAGTGGAACAATGACCCCCTTTTGAATTTCTTGTGTAAATGCAATAAAAACCAAAAATCCCAAACTCCCAAGGCTGATCCAGATTATGAAACCATACGTGAATAAATCCCAAGGCAAGATACAACCTATGCAAGCATCAGATTTCCCAACTCCAACTCAATTCCCTCAAAAGAATTAATCCAACATTCAAAACAACAACAAAAAAAACCCAAATTCCCACTGATGATACAAAATATGATACCATAAAGGAAAATTGGCAAAGAAAAACATGTAGCAGAGCATAGGTTCGAATATTCACATCAAGCGCGTGTGATTATCGCATAACGATTTAGGTTTGTGGTGGACAAAATCAATACGGAAGCTAAACTTGTTGTATTCAGGCAAAAAAAAAATGTTGAATTACAATTTACAGCCTAAACGAAAGAAGACCAAGAAAAGGAATGCGTTAATGGTTGTTAGCATGGCTGTTTACATGCATGAGTGGTAGGTGTTGGCATGCATAGGTGTAAGATCCATCAACACAATCTATTTGTTTTTCTATAAAAATCAAATGTAGATGAAATTCTGACTATGACCGTCAGCAGTGGGACCCGGCTGAGTTGGACAGATGAGACCCGCTGGCAATCGCGTGCATCCGCGAAGATCTTAAGACCTCAGCAGCACAGCTCCGCAGGGACGACCCCTCAAGTCAGCTCCCTGAATAGCACAGTTCTGCAGTGACGACCCCTCGAGGTCTGCTCCCTCAGCTGCACAGCCCAGGCAAGTGACACGCACCCTCTTCGAGCAGTTGCCAGCGGATCTGTCCCTATTCGGCAGATGTGAGTGCATTCCACTTTGTCAAGGGAACAGTTATGACAGGCACGTTGCCAAATCCCGATAATCCCGCCAAAGATCCCGTTGATGACCTCCCTTACAGACGTCCAGTCGGGTACAGATGAGAGTGTGGGACCATCTGACATGACAGGGTTGTCCATCCAATTCTACAAAAGGGAGCGGCATCCCTTTCAGCATGTATCTCTGAATCTTCGAACACCCATAGAAAATATATCTCTAAGTGTCTAACACACAATCTCAACACCCTAGCACCAGATACACACAACCACGCTCCATCCTTCCTCCGCTTGATTTTCACTTAAGTATCGTAGTCAACTCGAAGAGCCACCCCCTCATATTCCTCTGAACAGGTTTCTCTCTGTTCCAGGAGGCGGCGATGGAGCTTCTCCTGGCTCGACGAAAGCGACCAGTCCGGGCTCACTGTTGCGTGAATACTCGTTCTGGTAATCTGGTCCAGGTGTCCGGTGGCATGATCCTGGCTCCGCGAGATTGTAGACATCAACAGTTGGCGCTAGAAGAAGGGCCTTGTGACAACATTCGTCATAAAGGCTCTCAACCCATCATCTTCTTTAGCATCATCCGATGCTTTTTGTTGGGATCCAGTGTGTTTCAGAGTGTTTTCTCACTACAAAGCGTTGACCGTGGAGATTCCGGTCAACGTGGTCAAGGGGCCCGCTTTGGGTCCCTTGGGGGGCTTCGAATTGGTGCAGAAGGGGCGAGGGGAAGCCTCGGCCCTGGTTGAGACGCTCGGCCTCGGATAGACGTGCTCGGCCTCGGCTGGAAGGGGGACGAGGGGTAGCCTCAGTCGCCCGGGTAGATGCACGGCCGACGGGCGGCGAGGGGGAGTCTCGGACCCGACTAAGACGCTCGGCCTCGGTAGGGCGTGCTCGGCCTCGGCAGGCTGACGGTGAGGGGAAGCCTCACTATCCAGTCGATCGAGTGGTCGGAGAAGGGCGAGGGGTAGCCTCGGCCCGTTGATCAGCTGTCCACCTGCGTAGACGAGAACGCTCGTCAGGGGGCCGGACCTTGGTTCCGGCCAAATCCCCTCCGATGCCTAAGTCAGATAGTGATCTGAGAAAGGAGGCCCGGCGGAGACGGTTCGACTCGTGAGGAGATCGTAACGGCGTCTCTCGGCGCGAGCGGGGGAGGAAGGAGATGAATTGGGGGAACGAGGTCGTTGATGGAGTACCTTAGGTTTTGTTACCTGACATGCGGTCCCTTTCTTCTTCGTCTTCCTGGCCTTTTTGTAGAGCTCCCAGCGTGATTGCCTCTGGCCCACGTCCCACGCCCGCCATCGATCGTGCCCCATCAGTCCTCCCTCGCCGCCGCTCTCTCCGCCCTGCCAGCACCTCCCCATTATCGCTATTTAGTGGTCGCGCGTCCGGGGGAGTGGTTTTCGCAGGAGTGGGCGAGTGACCAGCGGGTTATTGGGGCCGGATCGGATCGACGTTCGAGAGGGTCCCTTGTAGGGCCTTTGCAGAATGGGCTTTTGAGGATGCAGATGGGCTCTTGATCAGTAGTCGGGCTCCTGGGCTCATGTCTTTTGGGTCTCGGTCAAATAGGCGTAACAATTGCCCCCATCGGTCGGGTTGATCGGCCTCGGCCGGTTCGGCCCGGTCGATGTGACTTCTGCCGATTTTGACAAGCTCGCCAGTCGAGGCCGACTCATTTATTAGTCGTCATGATGTGTTGGTCCGTTTGCTATTTTTAAGGCGCGGGTCCCGAAGTTCCGTCGGCCTTCAGATGTTGCCACGTGTAGCGGCCAGCTTATCCCCGCCGCTCGTGGAGTCGCCTTAAGTTTGAGAAGCCGAGGGGTTCGTGAGCCGCCATTGGTGGGGTCGATCAGCCTTGGCTCGCTCAGATCGGCCGCTGTGCCTCCTGGGATTCCGAGGGGCGCTTCAATCGAGGTTTGGTCATAAATGCAGGTCATGATGGGGCGGATCGATTGAACTCCTCCTGGCGCCAATTTCGAAACGCCGCCGGTTCTTTGAGCCTTACCACGCGCTTCTGTCAGGCGCTTCGAATTCGCCCTTGGTATATAAGATCCTCAGCCGCGTTGATTTCCACTTCTCCCTTGCTCCTCCCGGTATTCAAAGCCTTCCACAACTCGGAGTTTCCCGTCGCCTTCGCTTCCTTGCCTTCTCCAAACTAATTGAAAAAAGGTAATTTCTCTCTCGCTTTCTTCTTATGGCTGCTCTTGAGATAGGCGGTTCTGGTCGGAGGGCGAGGGGTCCTCCGGAGTCTAGGCGGGGTGAACCCCGGCTAGGGGAATCAGGTTCCCCCGCCGGGAGTTGTTCTCTTCAAGATAAGGGGAAGGGGAAACTTTTTCCAGACTACGTCCGTGATGACGTGGCGTCGGCTGCCGTGCGGCTTAATGTGCCCCCGGTCGTCCTCCGTACGCAGTCGAGGACTCCTCCTTCGGTGGCCGCGGAGATCCGGGAAAGATATCTCTGTTTCCCATATGAGGTTCGAGTTCCCTTTGTCGACGAGCGGATTTGCCTTCCGAGGAGCAATGAGGTCGGCGCCTACGTCGAGATGTTCCGCCTGGGTCTTCGCTTCCCGCTCCATCCTTTCTTCATCCAGGTCATGGAACATCTCATGGTGTCCCTGTGTCAGTTCACCCCGTGTTCGATCGCGGTACTGACGGGCTTCGTAACGCTCTGTTGTATCCGCTGTCTGGAGCCGTCTCTCCCCCTTCTTTTCCACTTTTACCAGGTCCAGGCGGTCGGGCCGGGGTCATGGCTGCACCTCCGTGCCCGTTCAAGGAGGGAATGTCTGATCGGGCTTCCCCGCTGGTCGGGGGATTGGAGCTCGGATTATGTCTTTGTGGTCTTTTTGGGCGATGCCCAGATCCTGACAAGCTGGGGCGCGTCTGTCCAGTCTTGCTCTCCGTTAGCCCTTTCCGACGCTGAACAGACAGCCGCCGCGATGCTGTCGGCTCTTCCTTTGGAATTGAAGTCCGTCTGCTCTTTGTTGGATGACCTACTCCTGAAGGCCACCTTGTGGTCCCCGGGTAGGCCGCTTTTTCTTCCTCGGACTGCCCTGTGACTCATCCTGATTTCGGTTTCCTTTGCAGGGATGGCAGGCCGCGAGTTCGTTCGTGACGTTGATGAGCTGATCCGTCGTGGAGCTGCTCGGAGCCGAGGCAGTACCTCCGGAAGGGCGCCTCGACGGACCGTCGAGGAGGAGGTGCGCCGAGCCGAGCCCTCCGTGGGCAAGGTAATGGCCGTGCCTCCCGCCTCTTCTTCTGGCGATTTCCTCCCCGAGGGAGTAGTAAAAGCCGGACCCGCCCCACCAGCCCGAGTGGTAGGGGGTGATGACGGGTCTGGTGTAGTCCCCCCCGCCCTCGGAGTGTCCCCTCCCGTCCTCGAGAGTGGAGATGGGGCAAGGCGGAAGCGCTCTCCTTCGGCGCTCGTGGAGCCTCACGGGAGGAAGAAGAGGAAGGAGGATGCGGAGTCCCCCAGCCCGGCCAGTTCTGTGCCTCCTGCAGACAGTTCTGTGCCTCCTGCAGACACCACCGGGGATCTTCAGGTGATTCTGACGACCACCCCCATCGCAGTGTCCCCGCTTCCGTCCCCGGGAATCGGAGTGCTATTGGCGAGCCATATGGCTTCCCTCAATGTGGCCCCCGGGAGTTCAGTGTTCGTCGACCGAGCCCTGGCCCAGCAGGTAGCCGAGAGCTCTGTCTTCCTCCGGGATCGCAGCACCCTTGAGAAGATTCCCGCCGACAAGGTGTCGGATTCTTTGGTTTGGGCCCTTCAACAGGTTCGGCCCTCTCGCAGTCCTTTCTTTCCCTTCACACCCTTCTTAGCTCATGCCCCGTTTTCCAGGGGTCGACGCTTGCCGTGGAACTGCAGCGGCGAGCCATCCTCTTGAGGAAGCTGGAGGAGTCCACCATGAAGGCTCAGGAGTGGGCCGGGGCGGCCGAGGTGGCCATGATGGAGGCCCAGATGGAGTCTCGGCGCCTCAACCTCCGTGTGGCCGCGTTGGAGGGACAAGTGGGTGACCTCGAGGGAAAGCTGGAGGATGCTCATCAGTCGGCTGAGGAAGCGGCGGAGTCGTTCCGTCTGGAGAGGGAGGAGCTTCAGAGGGAACTGTCGGATCGGCGCCAAATGATGCGGCTTGCAGTGGAGGTGGAGAAGGGCGTCGTCGAGACCCTGGGGAAGAGGATCTTTGAGGTCCTCAGGGAGGCCTTCGGTAAGTATGTAGACCTCATCGCCCCTCGGATCGTCGAAGTTGTTCAATCTTCCTTCCGGGAGTGTGCAGAGCGTGTTTGGGAAGCCCCTCCGCCGGCCGAGTCCCCTCGCTCCGAGCAGGGCGAAGTGCCTGAGGATGTGTCCTCTCGAGCTCGGGCTCCCTGAGCTGTCCCTCCCGGCTTTATCCTCAAATTTTTCAGCATCCGCTTCGCTTTGGGGCCAGTCTACTTGAAATGGATCCCTGGCCCCCGCCATCTCCTTCAGCCCCGCGGCCAATAATTGCTGGTTGCATGGCTGTTAGCTTGGGTTACCTACTTTGGGTCTTTTGTTAACCAATTTTGCTTTGTCGGTGTCGATCTAGCTTCTGTTGATGATGAACTCTGTCATTCGTCATGAGTAAATTGTTTGTAGGGTGTTTCCTTCGCCTTGATCCCCTGTAAATAAGACGCATTTTTGCACTCTGGTTAACTATTATAAACGAAATCGACTTACTTGGACTTCTTGTGTACTTTGCGTTGTCGCCTTGTTCTTGGCTTAGGAATGGACGAAGCTGGCGTTGGCTGGGGGGATTCTCCCCAGACTTAGGGGCGCAGGAGTCGGTCAGCGAGGGCAGAGCTCCTCGGCTTAGGACCGGTCGGCGTCCGTGCCTGCTGGGGGAATTGCCCCCAGACTTATGAGCGCTGGTGTCGGTCGGCGAGGGCAAAGCTCCTCGGCTTAGGACCGGTCGGCGTCCGTGCCTGCTGGGGGAATTGCCCCCAGACTTATGAGCGCTGGAGTCGGTCGGCGAGGGCAAAGCTCCTCGGCTTAGGACCGGTCGGCGTCCGTGCCTGCTGGGGGAATTGCCCCCAGACTTATGAGCGCTGGAGTCGGTCGGCGAGGGAAAAGCTCCTCGGCTTAGGACCGGTCGGCGTCCGTGCCTGCTGGGGGGATTGCCCCCAGACTTAGGGGCGCAGGAGTCGGTGGGCGAGGGCAGAGCTCCTCGGCTTAGGACCGGTCGGCGTCTGTGCCTGCTGGGGGAATTGCCCCCAGACTTATGAGCGCTGGAGTCGGTCGGCGAGGGCAAAGCTCCTCGGCGTAGGACCGGTCGGCGTCCGTGCCTGCTGGGGGAATTGCCCCCAGACTTATGGGCGCTGGAGTCGGTCGGCGAGGGCAAAGCTCCTCTTCCTCCTCCAGTGAGGCGGCGGTCCCCAACCTTTCGTGCTATTGGTGTCATGTCAACTCCGTCGGGGTTTTAAATGAAGATAACAAAAGGAATGCATTTGTACTCTCAAGAGTCCTGCCGGACCGGTACATTTGGAGGAAATGGAAAAAAAAAGAAATGAAGCTAGACAGAGGGATGTAAACTTAGATAACTCCCTCATACTAGGCCGCTTCCGGGGGGAGAGACGTCGCCCGCTCACTCTATGATGCGGAGGGGGCCTTGGATGGTGTTGATCTTCTTCCCCTTGTCTGGCTGTGTGGAGGTCCCTTCTCCGTGGGCCGGCTCGTCGGCCTGATTCCTGGCGTGCCCTCGGCTCATCAGCTTCTCAATGTCCTTTTTCAAATGCCAGCAATCTTCTGTGTCATGACCATCGTCCTTGTGGTACTTGCAGTACTTCTCCCTGTTCTTCCCGCCTCTTTTAGCCTTCGGTGGGGGGCGATCAGCTCGCTCTTCCTTCTGTACTTGGGCGAGAATGGCGTCCGGGGTGGTGTCCCTCGCGCTTTCTCCCCGTTGCCTGTTCCTCTGCCTCTTCTCGGTCCGGTACCCTTCGGGGCTAACTCGTCCACCGTCGCCGCGCTTGGTCCCTCGAGCGGCTTTTCTTGCATCCTCGGCCAAGGCCTCCTCGGTCAGCATGAAGCGTTCGGCCCTTGCCATGATCCCGGGGAGGTCCTTCGGGGGGTCGTTGTGTAGGGACTTCTTGAGGCCCCTGTGGCGAAGTCCTTTCTTAAGGGCCGTCTGGACCACCAGGTCGGGTGGGTTGTTCACGTTCAGCCTTTCCGCATTGAAGCGGCGCATGAACTGTCGGAGTGGCTCGGCCGGGCCTTGCACTATGTTGAACAGATGTTCAGCACCAGGTTTGATCAGCCTCCCTGCCATGAACTGTTTGCAGAACAACTGGGCGAGTTGTTCGAAACTGTCGATGGAGCGGCCGGGCAGGCTGTGGTACCAGATCCTCGCCGCTCCCCTGAGAGTAGAATAGAAGCCCCGGCAAAGCAGGTCATCGTCAGCTCCCTGGAAGGCCATGTCCCCCTCGTAGTCCATCACGTGGTGTGCCGGGTCTCTTATTCCGTCGTACTTTCCCAGCACCGGGATCCTGAATCGAGAGGGGACCCGTGCGTCGGTTATTCTCCGTGATAAGGGACACCGGTCTCCGTGGATGCCTCCGGGGATGCGGTACTCGCCTGCCTCTGGATCGATCGGGGGTGGAGGTAGCACCGGCACCAGCGGGGCTGGCTCCGCAGCCTTCGCCACGCTGGGGGTCGGGCTGTCCCGACGCTCCCGACTCCTCCTGCGGGAGCTCCTGCTCCGCCGTGATCGGTCTCTCGAGTGGTGTCGTTCGCTTCTCCTGCGGCGGGACGACCGTGATCGACGAGACGATGCCGTCCTCGATTCGCCGTCCGTCCCTTCGGTCTCTCTTCGGCTCCTTTCACGATAGGGTGAGGAGGCGCGTGACCTCGCCTGACGAGAGCCGGACAGCGTGAACCGACGCTCCGTGTTCGGTTTCTGGGCCCCGTGGTCGTCGACCACGGCAGACCGCAAGTGCGGGGGATCCCCTGTCCATCGATGGCCATCGTCCAACGTGCCCCTGTTGGGCGGCGCCGGGCCGACGAGTTGCTGCACCGTCGCGACCAACGTCTGGAGGCTTGCGTTGGTCTCCTGAGCCAGGGCGCGGAGTTGTCCTTGCGTGGCCAGTTCTGAGCCGCCGGTTTCTTCGGTTGAGAGGGCATGGTGGTCGCCGACGGGCATGTCCTCGGGGTTGCCATTCGATGCGTCATTCCCCTCCTCCGGGATGGGGGGCATGCGCTTCCTTCCTTTGCTGGCTCGTGCCATTGTTGGTGTGGTTTTCTGCTTTGTGGGATGATTTTCAGGTTCCCACAGACGGCGCCAGATGTTTCAGAGTGTTTTCTCACTACAAAGCGTTGACCGTGGAGAATCCGGTCAACGTGGTCAAGGGGCCCGCTTTGGGTCCCTTGGGGGGCTTCGAATTGGTGCAGAAGGGGCGAGGGGAAGCCTCGGCCCTGGTTGAGACGCTCGGCCTCAGATAGACGTGCTCGGCCTCGGCTGGAAGGGGGACGAGGGGTAGCCTCAGTCGCCCGGGTAGATGCACGGCTGACGGGCGGCGAGGGGGAGTCTCGGACCCGACTAAGACGCTCGGCCTCGGTAGGGCGTGCTCGGCCTCGGCAGGCTGACGGTGAGGGGAAGCCTCACTATCCAGTCGATCGAGTGGTCGGAGAGGGGCGAGGGGTAGCCTCGGCCCGTTGATCAGCTGTCCACCTGCGTAGACGAGAACGCTCGTCAGGGGGCCGGACCTTGGTTCCGGCCAAATCCCCTCCGATGCCTAAGTCAGATAGTGATCTGAGAAAGGAGGCCCGGCGGAGACGGTTCGACTCGTGAGGAGATCGTAACGGCGTCTCTCGGCGCGAGCGGGGGAGGAAGGAGATGAATTGGGGGAACGAGGTCATTGATGGAGTACCTTAGGTTTTGTTACCTGACATGCGGTCCCTTTCTTCGTCGTCTTCCTGGCCTTTTTGTAGAGCTCCCAGCGTGATTGCCTCTGGCCCACGTCCCACGCCCGCCATCGATCGTGCCCCATCAGTCCTCCCTCGTCGCCGCTCTCTCCGCCCTGCCAGCACCTCCCCATTATCGCTATTTAGTGGTCGCGCGTCCGGGGGAGTGGTTTTCGCAGGAGTGGGCGAGTGACCAGCGGGTTATTGGGGCCGGATCGGATCGACGTTCGAGAGGGTCCCTTGTAGGGCCTTTGCAGAATGGGCTTTTGAGGATGCAGATGGGCTCTTGATCAGTAGTCGGGCTCCTGGGCTCGTGTCTTTTGGGTCTCGGTCAAATAGGCGTAACACAGTGGAAGGCAGACACTATAAGGAGGTGATTGGTGTATAAAAAATTTATCTAGATAATCTACCTAAGTTTACAATTGAAGTTACTTAATTTAAACTTAATCAACAAGACTTATCTCAAGCAATAGAGTATGCAGCAGAAATAACAAGACAAGATTTAAAGCAACACAGAAAATAGAGAGCAAACACAAATAAGAGATGTACACTGATTCAGATACCCAATATCCTACTCCAGCCACCCAAGTTTCACTTGGCTATATCAACTATTATAACAAATAGTTACAACACCTCTTTTCAAGAGGAATTTTAGGACCTGAAATTAGGGAGAAAATATTAAAGGGCAATGAATAGTATTTTATGAAATTAAAAAGGAAATTACACCTAATTAAAATCCATAGCAACCAATTATGCAGAAATGAATAAATGAGACAAACAACCATGGTGCAATCACAAAGAATGAATATATCGTGTTTCGGATTCTCCTGAGACAAATCCCCGACTCCATAGAATCCTGCTCTAGTAATCCACTAGCAAATCCCGCTAGTGATTAGTTTCCACTAATACCGTCTTACCAAATCCATGTAAGAGTAAACCAGTACAATTTACACACCACTTCCTACAACCATGGAATTGTTCACTCTCACAAACCGAGTAATACTTACAAGAGAAAGAGTATGAAATTGAAATGAAATACACAAACATATGCCATGAATATCTTACTTAGAAGTGAAGGCTAGGTGTGTTTAGTGCTCTAAACTGAGAGATGGGAGCACTTACTACTTGTCCAAGAAAGAAGCACTGAATGCTTGATGTGTGAGCTTGAATGCTTGAGGACAAGTGTAGAAGATGAAGGCTTTGAATGCTTGAGTGAGCTTTGAATGAACTTCAATAAGTTTAGATGAGTTCTAATAGTGTTCAAAAGTTCTGAATTGAATGCATCAAGTCCCTATTAATAGCACCCAAAAATCCCACCAAATCCCTTAGGAAATCTTCAGCATTAAATGCTGGAAATTAACGGCCTGTAACAGGTAGAAATCCGAGTCACCAGACGTCTGTAGAAGTTCTACCAGGCGTCTGGGGCACTATGCTGACAAGATCATAAATGATGTCTAACGGCTAGTCGGCCTAGCATCTACTGAAGGGGTTTCAGACGTCTGTGCAACTGTTCAAGAGTCTGGCTCTAAAGCATCTGACGACTTAACAGTCAGGTCAAGGGAAAAGAAGTTACTTGAATTTTTTGCAAAAAATACCAAACGTCTGCAAAAAGGTTACTGTGCGTTTGGGCAACTTTTCAGGCATCTCGCACTAAAGCTACAGACGACTTAACAGTCGGGTTAATGGAAATGAAGTTACTGGAATACCAGACCAAAATTACCAGATGTCTGTTGGTCATCTCACAGACATATGTCCATCAGTTCATACGTCTGAGAAGATACCTTCCGACGTCTGTCCATATAGGGTTTCTAAGGCATCCTAAAATATGCACACCAGACGTCTGGTGGAAAACTACTAGCCGTCTAGTTGAAGGCTGAAAGCGCAAATTTGAGCTGAATGCCTATCTAACCCTATGGGATCAATACATAAATGATCTAATGTGTTGTGACAAGTAAGTGCTTCTAGTAAGACTATTTAAGGCTTAACATTCTAATTCAATAAAGAAGTAAAGAATTGAAGATATTACATATTAAGTCCTTCACTTCTTATTGAATTCCTTGAAGTCTTCTATTTGAATCCATGAGTCCATCACTCGATTTCCTCACGTTATCACTTCACATCATCGTCGCTTTTGATAAAACTTTGATCTACATTTAACGATACTTTAATTAACTACAAAACATGGGTTAGTCATAATTAATTATGTTTGCTCATCAACAAAACCAAATTAGGGGATCCAATACTCAACAATACAACTTACAAATTTACCACCTCTTCTCAAGAGGATTTTCACTTACACTTTGAGAAAGGATACACTTTTACCTATAGCCTTGCTTTGAAGCCTTGTGTAGATATGTAATGGCTATAGTGGTTGATCTCCAATAGATGAAATTTTTAGGCTGTGGGAGATCTAGAGTTTAGGCCAAGAAAGGTTTGAAGAATTTTGGCCAAGAGGTGATTGAAAGCGTTTTAGCTCAAGAACAATTTTTCTTTTAAAAATACTGATCAAAACTTCATGCCAATGCCAAAAAACAATTCCATATATATAAGGGTGAATTCTGCACAGTCAGCTTTAACCCTTAGCTGGCGACATAGTTAACTTTTCTTTTAAAATAGACCTTAAGTAAATTAATAGGAATTAAGCAAAGTAGGCCATATAACTTAATCCATAACAACCCCCTAATCTCCTCTCTCATCATCATTTTCTTTCTCCTCGTCATGTTCTTCATTAACCCATAATTCACCCAATCCTATCCAAAATTAAAACCCTAGACGTGCCTCGCCATCACCACCACCACCTCTTACTTATCCTCCTTGTCGCTTATTTAATATAAAGGAACTCATATTCTTATATCCATCAGCCCACTAATCTCTCCATCTCTTCCTCATAATCCATCCCATATAATCAATTCCCTTCTCATCTTCTCATTGGCCCTACTACCAGGATTTGTCCCACCAATAAAAACCATCATCCTTAACCTTAACCATAATTTCTGAGAAGAAATTATATCCATAACCAATCAATAATAATAAAGTTTAAAGATACTCTTAACTCGGTCCTAATTGCTTGTAAGTTCATATGAAAGACAAAAGGCTAGCATAAGGGGCTTCTGTTGGATTTGCTTATAATATGTGGATGTTTAATCTAATTTTTTCTAGTTTATATAATTTGAAGATGCACCAAAAAAAAATTATTTAAGTTTTATTGCAAAATTTCCCTTTTAAGAACAAAAGCAAACAATTTCAACTTTTATTTGGCGGGGACTATATGCACCTCATTTTGAGATGCATAGATGTGATACATACTTAAAATAACAAAGTTCTGGAAGAAAGAAAACGAGAAGTGACTTAATTTAAAGTTTTTATTTTCATAGTTAGCAAGTTGTCAGCTATATGCACCTCATTTTGAGGTGCATAGGGCTATTCTCTTTAATTTTACGCCGGAAAGAGTCAACGTTGGTCGGCGATCTCATCGATGACAAGCCCCCAACACAAAAGTCCAACAATGTGATCTTCCAAACAAAAATATTTCATTCCCAAAATGCCCCCACGTCAAATCCTCAAACGTTTCTTTCCCCGCTCCATTCCCAAAATTCTCTCGCTTCAATGAAGCTGTCGGCGATGAGCCCACGTACGCGAACAAAACGAGGAAAATTTAGAAAAACTCGCTTTCAGCTGCCCGCTGGAACAATCTAAGATGGCATACGTGTTGAGAATCTTGTGGCCGGGAGATACCACGTAGGCGGAGCTGGTTTATGGCAGCTTGGCCTTGGGACCCTTCTTAAGTATAGAGGGAGCTTTTATAAAATGAGGAAAAGTTGAGAGGCTTTTCGTAAATTCAGCTATACTTTCTTTTCATGTGTTTGGCGATGTTGTTAATAAGTGCCTTCGTTGATTTTAAGGCCAAAAAGAAAATAGTTTTGAGAATTGCTACATGCACCCCTAGAAATAGGGGTGCATGTAATGATGATTATCCAAATTGGAAATTAGTATCAATTCATTCCATCCTTTCATCCTACATATCAATTGTTTTTTCCTTTTTTTAGAACTTAATCATTGTATACACCCATATGGTAGGGGTGTATATAGTTCTCATCATAGTTTTTCATAAAATTTGAATTTTTTTTTAAAATTTTCCAACCAATCAGCAGAGTTGGCTGACACTGGGTCCGTAGTCCATACATCGGTTGCTCAAACTGTTGGTTGATGATGCAAATTTGAGAGGCAGCAGCTTGGGGTCGGCTGTCGGTGGCCCCCAGCAGCTTTTTCAGAAACGAGTAGGATGCGCTGTTGAGGCTGCATCAGGGTACACGCTCAGGGCCTCCGGAATGTCGACAAGCGTCCAAGCGGTTCTTATCATGTGGCGCGGGTCCCACCAGCATCGCCGGAAGGACAAATAAAAGGGGGGCATGCTTGGGCCAACATGGTAGTGCTGGTGATGGGAGCAGGAAATGCACGGAAGCGACCCATGTTGGTAAATGATGTATGCCTTTTGTGAAATAGCACATTATCCTTCACAAAATCTAGGTGGGACCCTTTTGTGTAACTTCAAGAAGAGTGTCACATGTCCTCGTATATGTGAAAGGTTTCTGGTATGACATATGATACACATTGTACTTGTTACGACACTTTCTACGGCCTAGCGTATATATCGATGAAGGTCGCCCTCAGACGAAGGTCGTCCTCGGCGGCCTACCTTAAATGTCTCCTGACGAATGTCGTTCTTGGCGGCCTACCTTAAATATCTCCGGTGAAGGTCGTCCCTCAGGCGGCCTACCTGAACAATCCCCGGTGTAGGTCGCCTCTCAGGTGAAGGTCATCCCTCAGGCGGCCTACCTTAAAAGTCTGCGGACGAAGGTCGTCCTCGGCGGCCTACCTTAAATGTCTGCAAACCAAGGTCGTCCTCGGAGGCCTACCTTAAATCTCTCCGGTGAAGGTCACTCTCAGGTGAATGTCGTCCCTCAGACGGCATACCTTAAATATCTCCGACGTAGGTCGTCCCTCAGGTGGCCCACCTTAAATGTCTCCTGACGAAAGTCGTCCTCAGCGGCCTACCTTAAATGTCTCCAAGCAACGGTCGTCCCTTGGCGACGTACCTTAAATATCTCCTGACGAAGGTCATCGTCGGCGGCCTATCTTAAATGTCTCCTGACAAAGGTCGTATCTCGGTGGTTCATAAATATCTCTGGCAGCCATTAATAGCCCATAAATATCTCTAACAGCCATTAATGCTCGAGGTTAAACGACGAACTGACAGACACCCATCACGTCCCCCATTAATGCTTCAGCTAAGCTTCAGCTGTCTCCAGCAAAGAAGAAGTACAGCTGATTGGACGACGACCAACCGACATTCTCCACTATAAATACCACACTCCATCGCAGGAGACAGGAGGTTGGTAGGTCGATGGGTAAATTTCCTTCCACCAAAACTCTAGCTGGCCGAACGTTGGTCCGGTCTCCTTGTAGACCTGTCTCGTCCCTTTGAGCCATTTCCTAAGTCCCCGCGCCGATTTGAGCAACAAAGGGGATTAGGTCGGACCCCATTCCGACCCTCCCTAACGAGCTATTCGTGGTGCATGGACCTAAAGACAGGTCTCCTGAAGCTCTTCTGAAGGTCGCCGGAAGCCCGATAGCTCAGCCTACACATTGCCAGAAGCTCGTCCAGCTCATTGCCCGATAGCTCGACATGCTCAAGGCCCGTAGCTCGGCCTGCTCACTGCCCGAAGCTCGTCCAGCTCACTGCTCGAAGCTCGTCTTGCTCACTGCCCGTAGCTCGTCCTACTCAAGGCCTGAAACTCATCCCGCTCACTACCTGAAGCTCGTCCAGCTCACTGCCCATAGGCCGGCGAGAGCTTCTAGCCCGGCTAAAGCGACGACCTAGGCGTCTTCATCACAAAATCCCTCTCCTCGGCGGGTAAACCCCCTCTAATCATGTAACCTTGATTCCCTAATATACAAATTCATTGTTAGGCGGATTTGACCCGCAACAATTGGCGCCGTCTGTGAGAACGAAAGGTTACACCCATGTCAGGCTCCATATCTGTCAAGGTAAGCTATACGTTTGGAAGCGAAGAGCTCGGGGGTAGATCGCGGCCTTTCTACCGGAGAAATATCTCCGTGAAAGTCGCTCTAAAGGTCGTCCCTCAGGCGGCCTACCTTAAATATCTCCGGTGAAGGTCGTCCCTCAGGTCACATGTTAGCTATACGTTCGAGAGCCCAAGCTCTCACGGGACGACCTAGAAGATGAAGTCACAGGTCTTTGCTCTATCTCCGACATGTCATTATGTTTCGACTTATACACTCTTCGCGTTGAGAAATTCTAAGTCAAGGTCGGCTTGATCAGCTACCCCGTCGCAAGCAAAGATCAGGGGCAGGCCTCTGAGCCGCGCCCCCGATAGGTTGCCGAAGGACCTGGGGCAGGCTTTCGAGCTATGCCCCTACCCTTCCAAAGATCAGGGGCAGGCTTCCGAGCCGCACCCCCGAAAGGTCACCGAAGGACCCGGGCAGGCTTCCGAGCTGCGTCCATATCCTTCCAAAGATCCGGTGCAGGCTTCCGGGCCATGCCCCCGATAGGTCGCTGAAGGCCCTGGTGAAGGCTTTCGAGCTGCGCCCCATATCCTTCCAAAGATCCGAGGCAGGCTTCCGAGCCGCGCCCCCCGATAGGTCACCGGAGGACCTGGGGCAGGCTTCCGAGCTGCATCCCTATCCTTCCAAAGATCCGGGGCAAGCTTCTGGGCCACGCCCTCGAAAGGTCGCCAAATGATTAGGGGCAGGCTTCCGAGCTGCCTCTGTCCTTCCAAAGATCTGGGGCAGGATTCCGAGTTATGCCCCTGATAGGTCGCCCACAAGCTCCTTCGCGCTCCGAAGCTCGCTGCCAAACAAAAGGTACGAAGAGATTCTCTAAAAATTTTATAAGTGTCTACTCAACGTTCCGTGTCTCCTCAGGCTGAAGATCATCCACACCGAATGCTGGGAGCAATTGTTACGACACTTTCGACGGCCTAGCTTATATACCGATGAAGGTCGCCCTCAAATGAAGGTCGTCCTCGGTGGCCTACCTTAAATGTCTCCTGACGAAATCCTCGGCGGCCTACCTTAAATATCTCCGATGAAGGTCGTCCCTCAGGCGGCCTACCTTAACTATCCCTGGTGAAGGTTGCCTATCAAGTGAAGGTCGTCCCTCAGGCGGCCTACCTTAAATGTCTCCTGACGAAGGTCGTCCTCGGTGGCCTACCTTAAATATATCCATACAAAGGGCTTCTTGACGAAGGTCGTCTTCGGTGGCCTACCTTAAATCTTGGCCTACCTTAAATATCTCCAGCGAAGGTCGTCCCTTAGGCGGCCTACCTTAAATGTCTCTGGACAAAGGTCGTCCTCGGCGGCCTACCTTAAATGTCTCCAAACAAAGGTCGTCCCTTGGCGGCCTACCTTAAATGTCTCCTGATGAAGGACGTCCTCGGCGGCCTACCTTAAATGTCTCCTGACGAAGGTCGTCCCTCGGTGGTTTATAAATATCTCTGACAGCCATTAATAGCATCTAAATATCTCTGACAGCCATTAATTCTCAAGGTTAAACGACAAACTGACAGGCACCCATCACGTCCCCCATTAATGCTCCAGCTGGCTCCAGCTGGCTCCAGCCAAGCAGAAGTGACAACTGATTGGACGGCGACTAACCGACATTCTCTACTATAAATACCCACATCCATCTTTGAAGACATGAGGCATGTAGGTTGATGGGTAAATTTCCTTCCACCCAAACTCTAGCCGACTGAACGTTGGCCCGGTCACCTTGTAGATCGGCCTCGTCCCTTTGACCCATTTCCTAAGTCCCCGCGCTGATTTGAGCATCAGAAAGGATTAGGTCGGACCCCAGTCCGACCCTCTCTAACGAGCTGTTCGTGGCGCATGGACCTAAAGACAGGTCAACTGAAGCTCTTCTGAAGGTCACTGGAAGCCCGATAGCTTGACCTGCTCACTGCCAGAAGCTCGTCCAGCTCATTGTCCGATAGCTCGGCCTGCTCAAGGCATGTAGATCGTCCGGCTCACTGCCCGTAGCTCGTCCGGCTCACTGCCCGTAGCTCGTCCGGCTCATGGCCCGTCAGGTTCACTTCCCGAAGCTCGTCCAGCTCAATGCCCGAAGCTCGTCATGCTCACTGTCCATAGCCCGGCGAGAGCTCCTAGCCCGGCAAAAGCGGCGATCTATGCGTCTTCATCACAAAATCCCTCTCCTCGACAGGTAAACCCACTCTAATTATCGTAACCTTGATTTCCTAATATACAAATTCATTGTTAGGCGGATTTGACCCGCAAAAATTTTGTTATGACACTTTCGATGGGCTAGCTTATGTATCGATGACGGTCGCCCTCAGACGAAGGTCGTCCTCGACGGCCTACCTTTAATGTCTCCTGACGAAGGTCGTCCTCGGCAGCCTACCTTAAATTCCCTCAAGCGACCTACCTTAACTATCCTCGGTGAAGGTCGTCCCTCAGGCGACATACCTTAAATGTCTCCTGACGAAGGTCGTCCTCGGCGGCCTACCTTAAATCTCTCAGGTGAAGGTCGCTCTCAGGTGAAGGTCGTCCCTCAGGCAACCTACCTTAAATATCTTCGGTGAAGGTAGCCCCTCAGGCGGCCTACCTTAAATGTCTCACAGTGAAGGTCGTCCTCGGCGGGCTACCTTAAATGTCTCCTGACAAAGGTCGCCCCTTGGCGGCCTACCTTAAATGTCTCCTGACGAAGGTCGTTCTCGACGGCCTACCTTAAATGTCTCCTGACGAAGTTCGTCCTTCGGTGGATCATAAATATCTCTGACAGCCATTATTAGCCCATAAATATCTCTGACAGCCATTAATGCTCGAGGTTAAACGAAAAACTGACAGGCACTCATCACGTCCCCCATTAATGCTCCAGCTAAGCTCCAGCTGGCTCCAGCTAAGCGGAAGTGACAACTGATTGTGTGGTGACCAATCGACATTCTCCACTATAAATACCCCCTCCATCCTTGGAGACATGAGGCTGGTAGGTCGATGGGTAAATTTCCTTCCACCCAAACTCTAGCCGGCCGAACGTTGGCCTGGTCTCCTTGTAGACTGGCCTCATCCCTTTGAGCCATTTCCTAAGTCCCCGCGCTGATTTAAGCATCAGAGGGGATTAGGTCGGACCCCAGTCCGACCCTCCCTAACGAGCTGTTCGTGGTGCATGGACCTTGATCGCTCCAAAATGCAACCCAAGAGCACAACCAAAAACTTGGTCGGCCCCGGATACACACCCGGAGAACGATTGTAGTTTTACCGCAAGCGCACGGCGTAGTGGCGAGCGGGTATCGAACACGAGGAGGTGGTGTTGGTTCCAATCTATCCTAGGTTGGTTTGACTACGAATGTTTTATTGGTGGAGATGGATATGGTATGATGTAATGACAATGGTGATGGATGTCGGTGTCGGAGATATAGAAATCGGTCAAATATCAATTCAAATACACTATAATAAAAGTGTCTAGGGCTAGGGAATCCCCACTACGGATCGTCATTCGTCATTGTGAATAGTGAATCTCAATATTACTAGGCTTGCGTTGAGGTGAACTAGTCGTAACTGAATAGAGAACCAAGCTCACGCTCTCGCGCTATTGCCGGTCTATAGCAAACCTAGATTAGAGCCCAATCTCTTGCAAACCCTAACCTAAGCCACTAGCATTAGGATCGACATCATTGTCCAATTGCTTCTCGAGCCCACTCTCGTGCAAACTCGAGTCACGATCTAGGTTGTGATAGTTCGTATTCGTCCAATCTCTTGCAAACGAATATGGGTATAGATTTACAATTAAAAATCCTAGCTTTGGTCCAATCTCTTGCAAACCAAATCTAGAGAAACCCAATTGTAAACCTAAATCGAATATCTAGGCCTTCCCATCGATTAGAATCCAATCTCTTGCAAATCCCAAATCGATGGAAATCCCTAGCTATCCGTAGTAAATCAATCACAACCTAACCTCCTAGCAATTCTAGCAATTTAGAAATTCATTCATCACAAATATGAAATTAGATCATAGGGTTCATCCCCAAACCCTAGAACAACAAATCTACTCTAGCATAGCAATAAGGATATATGAATCAATAAAAATCATTGCTTGCATACAAAAAGATAGAAAAAAACAAAGATTCACATAAAAAGAAGAAAATACTTAGCTTGATGAAGGTCTTCAATCCAAAATACAAGCTTTTAGATCCAAGAGGGGGCCTAGGGCATGGCCTAACCTCTAAAATAATCCTAAGAAAAACATATGGGGGCTAAGAGAACATAATGGGGATCCTCTCTAATGGTGGCTACAAACCCCTTAAATACTCCCCCAAAACCCTAGCAAGAAACCCTAGAAAACCCCTCAAATTTGTGCCCAAAAACAGCCCAAACCGCAACTTAAAATCTGGGCCCAGGCCGCACTCGGCCGAGTGGAATATGTGACCCGGCCGAGTGGAAATTCCTGCACTGCAGCGTCAACTTGCAGAAATTCCCCAGATTTCATCCGACCTCCGATTTGCGCGTTCTTGGCGGCGTTGGAACCGTCATGAAGTCTACTATCCATAAAAAATATGAGAAAAATACTTTGATTGCTGGAATGATAGCAGATTTCAAAAGAGTGAGAGGCTGTCTGAAAATCTGGGCGCTGCGTGTCCTCGGCATCACTCGGCCGAGGGGCTTTTGGAACTCGGCCGAGTCAGAGCTCGTAGTCGACTGACGGATTACAGAGAGTTGGACATTTTGGCTTGCCGTCGTCTGGGTGCCACTCGGGCGGACGGAGTCTCCGCACTCGGCCGAGTGGGCGTGCGATGCTCAGCCGAGTGCACGCTGATACATCTCTGTTGCGTGTCCGATCTGGCCGGCCGAGCGGGGTCTCAATGCTCGGCCGAGTGGCATGCTGAAAATGCCCAATCTCCATCTTTTCGCTTCCTCGTCGCTCCTACGACGTTCTTTCTTCTTCCACTCGTCTTCCATTGCAGAATAACCCTCAAAAGGGCCATGGTTGACACTCCGGAGTGGGTGCAAATCCTTTAAGCTCATTTTTGCTCCCGATCGCTCCATATTTCCTGAAATCCGACAAAAACAAGAAATAGTGAAAAGCATCGAATATTATCGAATAATCTTGAAAAACGCAATATGAGCAATCGAAATGGCGTGAAAACATGCGGAAAAAAGGTGTAAAATATGGAGTGATCAAAATCCCCCAAGCTTACCTCTTACTCGTCCTCGAGGAAGATAAGTAAAAAGACGAACTCGGGAGATGAAAAATAAGGGAAATGAAATAAAAGAATACGAAGTGGAAGGGGTCGCTAGATTATACTCTCAGATCTCAAGCCACAAGCTACACATCACGATGACTTGGAAAATACGAATCACATGCTATAAACGATTTCATATCTTACATAAACATAGTACTTGCAAGCTTTTAAGAACAACAAAAGGGACTCTCTAAATTCATACAATCAATTCATATCCACATCACGCATTTCATAGAATTTAATATACAAATGTTGGCGATGCACTTTTCAATCAAAAGTTATAAATGAAGCATATAAGATACACACCAAGCATGCAATAGAGAATAGAATAAAAGTCATGGCATTCACATATTTATTTCAAATCATGAAAAATCACCATATCTAATATATTTTGCAAAGTCTAAGTATTATCGAATATTCCCATTCATGCACGTCTCCACTCTAATGTCATACTCACTCATATGGTCAAATGAATTCACCCCCCCCCCCAAGCTTAGCTTGAGGCGTCGCATCTAAAGGAATATAATAGTGGAAAATGGGATTTTTGCCTTGGTTTTCCCAAGTATTTTGTGGCTCCAATAATGAGATAGATAAACATTTTTCTTTTTCTTTCTTTTTGAACTTTTTGTTTCTCATTTTTCTTTTTGGATTTTTGTAGGAGCTATATGATTTGTATTTTTGGGTTTGGGCTCCTTTTTGGCTTTTTCACTTTTTTGGAGCTAACCTTTTCTTTTGTGGGGATTTTTGGGAAATAGATGCGATATAAGTAGCTTTTGGAGGTGAACTCAAGTGACATGTAGAGAATAAAAAGATATATGTGGAGAAGGAAGTAATTTTACACTCGGTTCACTCTAAGATGTGCACGATCGGTTCAATATGATAATACATCAACTAAAACTCATATGTAAGCATGGATATTCTCAATCATCTCAATAAAAAGTGAAGTCAAGCGGTAAAGCGTACAATCATATCAAGCATGCAACAGAGGGTGAATAAGACAATAAAACTGATGCTTCAGATATACTAATGATGCGTGAATCTTGGTGCATTTCCAACAAAAGCATACTAAACACTAATCCATACATTCAGTTTCGATTAATATCATGCATTCATGTAGAGGAATCATCAAAAGAAATAGATTTGCAAGCACATGTGAATAGCAAGACTATGGAATACTCTAAGTAGCATGGCAAGGAATAATAAGCATCGTGATGGTTACTTAAGCAATAAGAGATATCATCATAAGGAATGTATCTAGCAAAAGAAGAGAAATGAAAATAAAGAAATAAGAAAAAATAAAAGAGAGGAAATAAAAGAAAAACAAGCACACAACATGATGCATGAACACACATAAAAGGAAAATAAGATGGAAAAGTCAAAAAGATGATGCAAAAATTTTGAAAATTTTTAAAAACCCTAAAATAAAGTAAAAATGCAACTAATGCATCTAAATGGCATGGAAATGCACTCCCCCAAGCTTAAACTTCACATTGTCCTCAATGTGATCATAATGGAAGAATATGAGGAACAACGATAATAATAGGGGGAGAATGAAAAATGATGGAATGAATGATATGAAATCCTAATGTAACTACATGCACATACAATGATGCATGAGAGCGCCTTCCCCCAAGCTTATACCAAACAATCCTATTCAAATGACTCAATCAGAAATGTCATGGCTTTGCAAAGCGTGATCAAGTCAAATGAATAAGAAAGTGAGTATTTACTTGAAAGAAATGCTCGATGGTGGTGAGCAAAAGGATGTGGCATATCAAAATATGGAGAGGGGAATTAATATATATAATGGGTTTGGGGTGTAAAAGATTTTTGTGGCCGTCATATGAGGTGATATTTATTCAAGCAAATCTATACGGTCCTCTCGCTGTCGGGAGAATTCGAGTTTATTTAAAGCATAAAATTTCTACACTACTGGATTGATATCACCTATAGCAAAAGGCGGATCCAGTATCTTTGCCGGTGCAGGCAACTGCTCCAACTGCTCTTTCCGTGGCTCCACCAGGCGCGTATGTCCACGGACTCCAATGAACTCCAGCAATGCATCCTCCAGCATTCCCACAAGGACTCCACCTGTACCCTGCAGAGAATAGGATGCATCAGTTCGCTGCAAAAAATTTACCCTCATAATAAAAGTATCCCAAAGAGGATCGTCTATAGAAATGTATGGAATAAATAATGGTGGACGATACTTCCCTGGAAATAATCCAATATCCTCACGTGCTTTGATAGCTATCTCCGTGGTGTGCTCTCTCAGCTGCTCAGGTAAATCTGGATCATAGGTGTGGACCTCATCAAGATGCTCCTCATCATCATCAGACTCATCCCAGCGCACCTCTCGATCATATTCATATGCGTCCATGGGTGCTAACTCCTCGCTCTCCTCCGCGTATACGTCCCATCGTGCCCCTTGATCATATGTGCGTGTATCTTGCAAAAGGCATGATGAGTCGTCAAAATCTGAATCACAAAAAACATAATATACGGGAGGGGAATCAAATGTAGGAGATGAGGGGGTGAAGAGATCTCCCTGAAAGGGAGCCATAAGCTCTGTGGGATAGTCTCAGCGTCAATGGAAGGATGAGGTGGCAGCGGAAGCTCAAATGGAGGAGGGTAGTGCTCGGGATCCTCATGAATGTCTATGTCCTCGTCCCGATGCACGACCTCCTTGGCGATAAACTCTGGCTCCGTGTGTAATGCCTCCTCAAAAGCATGATCTGGCTCGACAGTGTGCTCATTTACATTCTCATCAACTATCAATGTAGGCTCTCTCTGGAATGGTGATGCTGGCTGCTCAGGTATGTCAACTTGTGGGGATGTATCATGTGGAGGGGAATGCCCGCAAGCAATCCGAAAATATAGTCGATCCCCCTCAAGACTGACATGGATGTCCTCCTCAATTGTTCCTGTAGCTGAAACACGGTTCATAACAAAATCTGCAAATAGTAGCTCAAATGCATCACATGCTGTAATGCTCTCTGAACCGGTGAACCGCACTGACTCCAAGAGGCCCTCCAATAATCTCTGAAATGCGTCCTCCTCTGGCTGCGCATATGACTCAATTTCTGCTTCCTTCACTGCCTCTTCGTCCATCCACTCTTCATATGCAATAGCTGTATCGTAGGAAGTGGGATCGACGACGGCACATTCTGGCTCTGGTAGTAAGTCTGGCGATGCTTCTTGCCCATAAGATGAAGAAACAGAACTGATATCTTTGGGAATCATCGCAACCTTAAACATGAGTGCATTCATTTCAAGTTGCCTCTTCACCCGTTCCAATAGAAGGTTACCCTTTTCAAGCCCGGCTTGCATTTCAACCTGGTGTGCATGCATCTCATCAAAAAAGATCATGTGTCTCTCATCAAGCTCGGGCCAGTGCGTCTCCTCAAAAAAGTATTCTCCCATCTGAGCACTCTGATCAAAATAGTATTCTCCCGTCTGAGCACTCTGATCAAAATAGTAATCTCCCATCTGAGCACTCTGATCAAAATCTGTGGTCCACGTAGTATAATCCATAGCACCTGATCAACAAAGATAAATACCTGGAGAAAAGATATCAGTGGCACAAAAGAATATAGAAATGATAATAATGGTGGCGGGGGTGAAAATTTTCTTTTGTTAAATTTTTGGGTTTTTCTCATATTAGTCCCTTAAATTATGCGTAATTTGATATTAGTCCCTTAATTCTTCATATTTTGAGTTTAATCCCTCAAATCTTAAGCCGTTAACCTAAATAGTCCCATCATCCTATATTCTGTTAAATAGTTAGATTAATTAACGATTAATTAACAATTAGTGTTAATTAACATGTCAGTACTAACAGCCACGTCAGCGTTAACGGAGCTTTTTAACGGAAAATTAGAGTGGTGGACTATTTTGGTTATAGTTAATGATTTGAGGGATTAAACTCAAAATTCGAAGATTTAAGGGACTAATATCAAATTATGCAAGATTTAAGGGACTAATATGAGAAAAACCCTAAATTTTTTTTTTCGTAGTCTAATCAACCTAATTGTGACAAATTGGCACCCAACAGGAAACACCTCCCCGGCAACGGCGCCAAAAACTTGATCGCTCCAAAATGCAACCCAAGAGCACAACCAAAAACTTGGTCGGCCCCGGATACACACCCGGAGAACGATTGTAGTTTTACCGCAAGCGCACGGCGTAGTGGCGAGCGGGTATCGAACACGATGAGGTGGTGTTGGTTCCAATCTATCCTAGGTTGGTTTGACTACGAATGTTTTATTGGTGGAGATGGCTATGGTATGATGTAATGACAATGGTGATGGATGTCGGTGTCGGAGATATAGAAATCGGTCAAATATCAATTCAAATACAATATAATAAAAGTGTCTAGGGCTAGGGAATCCCCACTACGGATCGTCATTCGTCATTGTGAATAGTGAATCTCAATATTACTAGGCTTGCGTTGAGGTGAACTAGTCGTAACTGAATAGAGAACCAAGCTCACGCTCTCGCGCTATTGCCGGTCTATAGCAAACCTAGATTAGAGCCCAATCTCTTGCAAACCCTAACCTAAGCCACTAGCATTAGGATCGACATCATTGTCCAATTGCTTCTCGAGCCCACTCTCGTGCAAACTCGAGTCACGATCTAGGTTGTGATAGTTCGTATTCATCCAATCTCTTGCAAACGAATATGGGTATAGATTTACAATTAAAAATCCTAGCTTTGGTCCAATCTCTTGCAAACCAAATCTAGAGAAACCCAATTGTAAACCTAAATCGAATATCTAGGCCTTCCCATCGATTAGAATCCAATCTCTTGCAAATCCCAAATCGATGGAAATCCCTAGCTATCCGTAGTAAATCAATCACAACCTAACCTCCTAGCAATTCTAGCAATTTAGAAATTCATTCATCACAAATATGAAATTAGATCCATAGGGTTCATCCCCAAACCCTAGAACAACAAATCTACTCTAGCATAGCAATAAGGATATATGAATCAATAAAAATCATTGCTTGCATACAAAAAGATAGAAAAAAACAAAGATTCAAATAAAAAGAAGAAAATACTTAGCTTGATGAAGGTCTTCAATCCAAAATACAAGCTTTTAGATCCAAGAGGGGGCCTAGGGCATGGCCTAACCTCTAAAATAATCCTAAGAAAAACATATGGGGGCTAAGAGAACATAATGGGGATCCTCTCTAATGGTGGCTACAAACCCCTTAAATACTCCCCCAAAACCCTAGCAAGAAACCCTAGAAAACCCCTCAAATTTGTGCCCAAAAACAGCCCAAACCGCAACTTAAAATCTGGGCCCAGGCCGCACTCGGCCGAGTGGAATATGTGACCCGGCCAAGTGGAAATTCCTGCACTGCAGCGTCAACTTGCAGAAATTCCCCAGATTTCATCCGACCTCCGATTTGCGCGTTCTTGGCGGCGTTGGAACCGTCATGAAGTCTACTATCCATAAAAAATATGAGAAAAATACTTTGATTGCTGGAATGATAGCAGATTTCAAAAGAGTGAGAGGCTGTCTGAAAATCTGGGCGCTGCGTGTCCTCGGCATCACTCGGCCGAGGGGCTTTTGGAACTCGGCCGAGTCAGAGCTCGTAGTCGACTGACGGATTACAGAGAGTTGGACATTTTGGCTTGCCGTCGTCTGGGTGCCACTCGGGCGGACGGAGTCTCCGCACTCGGCCGAGTGGGCGTGCGATGCTCAGCCGAGTGCACGCTGATACATCTCTGTTGCGTGTCCGATCTGGCCGGCCGAGCGGGGTCTCAATGCTCGGCCGAGTGACTCCTTCACTCGGCCGAGTGGCATGCTGAAAATGCCCAATCTCCATCTTTTCGCTTCCTCGTCGCTCCTACGACGTTCTTTCTTCTTCCACTCGTCTTCCATTGCAGAATAACCCTCAAAAGGGCCATGATTGACACTCCGGAGTGGGTGCAAATCCTTTAAGCTCATTTTTGCTCCCGATCGCTCCATATTTCCTGAAATCCGACAAAAACAAGAAATAGTGAAAAGCATCGAATATTGTCGAATAATCTTGAAAAACGCAATATGAGCAATCGAAATGGCGTGAAAACATGCGGAAAAAAGGTGTAAAATATGGAGTGATCAGACCTAAAGACAGGTATCCTGAAGCTCTTCTGAAGGTCGCCGAAAACCCGATAGCTCGACATGCACACTGCCAGAAGCTCATCCAGCTCATTGCCCGATAGCTCGGCCTGCTCAAGGCACATAGCTCGTCCTGCTCAGGCACGTAGCTCGTCCTGCTCACTGCTCGTAGCTCGTCCATCTCACTGCCCGAAGCTCGTCCGGCTCACTGCCCGAAGCTCGTCCGGCTCACTGCCCGTAGCTCGTCCTGCTCAAGGCCCAAAGCTCATCCTGCTCACTGCCCGTAGCTCGTCCTACTCACTGCCCATAGCCCAGCGAGAGCTCCTAGTCCGGCCAAAGTGGTGGCCTAGGCGTCTTCATCACAAAATCCCTCTCCTCGACGGGAAAACCCACTCTAATCATCGTAAACTTGATTCCCTAATATACAAATTCATTGTTAGACGGATTTGACCCGCAACAATTGGCGCCGTATGTGGGAACGAAAGGTTACACACATGTCAGGCTCCACACCTGTCAAGGTCGGCAATACGTTCGGGAGCGAAGACCTCCGGGGTAGATCACGGCCTAGCTACCGGAGAAACATCTCCGGTGAAGGTCGTCTCTCAGACGTCCTACCTTAAATATCTCAGGTGAAGGTCGTCCCTCAGGTCACATATCGGTTATACGTTCGAGAGCCCAAGCTCTCACGGGACGACCTAGAAGATGAAGTCACATGTCTTTGCTCTATCTCCGACATGTCATTGTGTTTCGACTTATACACTCTTCGCGTTTTTCTTGAGTGTGAGAAAATCTAGGTCAAGGTCGGCTTGATCATTGGTAGCAATCTACCTCGTAGCAAGCAAAGATCCGGGGCAGGCTTCCGAGCTGCGCTCCGATAGGTCACCAAAGAACCTGGGACAGGCTTCCGAGCCGCGCACCCGATTGGTCGCCGAAGGACATGGGCAGTCTTCTGAGCTGCGTCCATATCCTTCCGAAGATCCGGGGCAGCCATCCGGGCCGTACCCCCGATAGGTCGCCGGAGGACCTGGGGCAGGCTTCCAAGCTGTGCCACTATCCTTCCAAAGATCTGGGGCAGGTTTCCAGGCCGCCCCCCGAAAGGTCGTCGAAGGACCTGGGGCAAGCTTCAGAGCTACGCCCATATCCTTCCAAAGATCTGGGGCAGGCTTCCGGGCCACGCCCCCAATAGGTCGCTGGAGGACCTGTGGCATGCTTCCGAGCTGCACCCTTATCCTTCCAAAGATCCGAGGCAGGCTTCCGGGCCGCGCCCCCGAAAGGTCGCCAAAGGACCTTGATCAGGCTTCCGAGTTGCGCCCCTATCCTTCCAAAGGTCCGGGGCAGGCTTCCAAGCTGCGCCCCCGATAGGTCGCCCACAAGCTCCTTTGCGCTCCGAAGCTCGCTGCCAAACAAAACGGACGAAGCGGTTCCCTAAAAAATTTCTAAGTGTCTACTCAACATTTCGTGTCTCCTCCGTCAGAAGATCGTCCACACCGAATGTTGGGGACAATTGTTACGACACTTTTGGCGGCCTAGCTTATGTATCGATGAAGGTCTTCCTCAGACGAAGGTCGTCCTCGGCGGCCTACCTTAAATGTCTCCTGACGAAGGTCGTCCCTCGGTGGCTCATAAATATCTCTGACAGCCATTAATAACCCACAAATACCTCTGACAACCATTAATGCTAGAGGTTAAACGACGAACACATTAATGCTCCAGCTAAGCTCCAGCTGGCTCCAGCTAAGCCGAAGTGACAATTGATTGGATGACGACCAACCGACATTCTCCATTATAAATATCCCCCTCCATCCCTGGAGACAGGAGGCTGATAGGTCGATGGGTAAATTTCCTTCCACCCAAACTCTAGCTGGCCGAACGTTGGACCAGTCTCCTTGTAGATCGGCCTCGTCCCTTTCAGCCATTTCCTAAGTCCCCGCGCTTATTTGAGCATCAGAGGGGATTAGGTTGGACCCCAGTCCGACCCTCCCTAACGAGCTGTTTGTGGCACATGGACCTAAAGACAGGTCTCATGAAGCTCTTCTGAAGGTCGTCGGAAGCCCGATAGCTTGGCATGCTCACTGCTAGAAGCTCGTCCAGCTCATTGCCCGATAGCTCGGCCTGCTCAAGGCCCGTAGCTTGTCCTTCTCAAGGCCCGTAACTCGGCCTGCTCACTGCCCGTAGCTCGTCTGGCTCACTGCCCGTAGCTCGTCCTGCTCACTATCCATAGCCTGACGAGAGCTCCTAGTCAGGCCAAAGCGGCGACCTAGGTGTCTTCATCACAAAATCTATCTCCTTGATGGGTAAACCCCCTCTAATCATCGTAACCTTGATTCCCTAATATACAAATTCATTGTTAGTTGAATTTGACCTGTAACAGTACTAATTCTAATACATGAAATTAGTTTACAGCCTAACATAACATGTAAATTAAAATTATAATTATAATAATTCTAAATTATTTTAATTAACTAATTTTCTCATAAATTATTTCTTGAATTAATTTATGTAAACAGTTGTTATCTAATAACAAAAACATGACCTGAGACAATTGGTCTAGTGGTATTTCCCCTCCATCCCTTGTGAGAGGTCGATGGTTCGATTCCTGCTGATTTCCGAAGGTATCAAAACAATAACAAAAACATGTACATTAAAAATTCTAAAAATTGCATCTTGATTAATTTCTATAATTTAAAATTTCTCAAATTAAAAATTACAATGAAAAGAATTATTCTTTAGCAATTTTAATTTTAACATCATAAACCATGAATTCCTATAAACGAGCTCTGATACCACTGTAAGTATACTTGGCTAGTATTTCTAATCAAAATAAAAGGTGTAGAAGCGGTAATTTTTTTAAAAAATTAGTCCTGACATAAACACCTAAAAAGCTACAAAACTCATAAATTAAAGATAATAAATAAACCCGTACCTTTACGCGGATATAGTTACACAATATCCACTTTCTAAAAATTCAATGAAGATTTCTATCTCCTCAACAACCAGCATGATAGTTGTTTCACCTTGTTAATGAAACTCATCACGAACCACGAGTTCTCCAAGAATTCAAACGTGATCTCAAACGTTGCTAGTGTTTGATAGAAAGAGAATGAAAACTTTTCTTTTTGAAGAAAGAAATTCTACCGCAAACCTTGAGGTTATTTTTCTTTCTTGGATCTTGGATGCCTTTGGGAGGAGGAGAGGACCCCTTTATAAGTGCCAGGATCCTAAGTGTTCTCTAATCTTTTTAAATATGGGACTAAAGAAAGATTCCAAGAAAACCAGTTTTCTTTAGGAACTCTAATTTAAGTCAAACTCTATCTTTTGGTCTAATCATGATCCAACAATTAGATCTAAACCATACTAAATCTAACCCAAACACTCCCAAACTAATCATACGCCTAGGTGGCTGTAATGCCCCGCTCTCCAGGATACCCGGGAAGTACAAATCTGTCCCGGGTGATCCAGAGTAGCAAATGTTACGAAGGGAAATACAGAAAAACTCAAGCAGGTCCACTGCGCACTGCTGGGATAGTACCTGTAATGTCCCACAAGCACAAACATAAACAACACATTGACATCCAGAGAACACAAACTCAGAGACAACCAAGGAATAAACTTTTAAATATCCAATATATATTATACATCCTTATACATCATCAATTGAATACAATATCATCCCTCCCCAAAACAAACCCAAAAGTACAAGGGGCCGCTCTCTCCTCTCCCATCACCACCCAACTAACACTCCACCCAACCAGCTCTAGTCCAACTCTCCAGCTTCTACCACCAACTCTAGCTAGTACCTGAAAAGTCAACGGTGGGGCACGCCAATGCGTGACCCAGTAGGATATCCAAACTCCTACTAGTATGTCATTCCCTAAATGCAACTACTTACATATCGATGTACGTCATAATGAAGTGCAAGTGCTACAAGAGAATATATTAAAAGAACTTGGCACAGCATAAATAAAAGTGTGCAATAGGAACATCAAGTAAGAGAGCTACCATAACTAAACAAAATAACACTACAATCCACAAAAGAGTCACAACATAATTAAAATGACACAAGCACCAAACTACATAAATGGAATTAACCAAGTACTACAAAAACATAATTAAAATGACACAAGCACCAAACTACATAAATGGAATTAACCAAGTACTACAAAAGTAATGAGAGTTATCAAGTAGTGATTTGTACCCTAAGTAGTAGGTAGATCATCTTGGGACTGGACCCCACCCCTAGTTGGGGTGGCACGGGCAAACTCCCCCAGCTAGCTGTGGCACTCACCCAGTGTGCAATGCTGTTAAGAAACGAGCACTGTTTCCCCTAATTTCCCCTTTCATGCTTCGTCAATTCACCTCATTTTCGGCACTCCCTTCCACTCGAGCAAGAATAGGAGGGCCACCAACCACCACAAACTGTCCAGCCCCTCATGTTTTTCCCACAACTTAGTGCTCCACAATCCCCGTGGCACACTCCTTTAAGAGGACTTAGTCATTTTCATGAATTTACAAAATGTAAGGAAGAACATAAGGAAACATAAGCCACAATGCTTTCATTCTTCCCCCTCTTTCATAACAAGTGGGCCATCCCTTCCATTATGACCAAATCAACTCATTTCTCATATTTCTCAACTTTCATTCCATTGGGACATTTCAACAAACACATGGTGGGCATCATGTACATGCATAGACAATCATGTGAAAAGAACATAAATGAGGCATCAACCATTGGCAATAGCAACAAGTAACACTATTGATGTCAATAACAATAAACATAGCTACACTACAAAATTAACATATTAGATTCTAGAAAAGTGCACCCAGCCAGCAACCAAGGCTGTTATCACGCAATTGCAGTTTGAATCTCAGAAAACTCACAACTACAAGTTGTAAATATGACAGTTTTACATACACCCACCAAATTTCAGAAAATAATATGACGTGTGTGATTTATGGTGAATTATTTGGTGAGACCCGTCGAATCTATTTTTCAGATAGATTCTGAGGGCTGTATCAATTGCCATTTTAAGTCATCTTGCAGTTAAAATCTCAAAAACATGCACTCGGGGAAAGTTGTAGAGCAGGTCGTTAACTTTACAACGATACCAAGATCACTAATTTCTGTGTTATGTGCAAAGACTGAGATCAATTTTGCCCAACTGTGTCCATACTGAAAGAAATTTAGACATGTTGTAAAGATGGAATTTTTACTCCTACTTACTGAACTGAACATATGGCATATTGTATATGAACATGTGGTAGAATTTAAAGAGTTACACAACTATAATTTTTGCAGACTTCAATTCAACTCACGGAAGCAGATATGAAGGACAGAAGTGGCTATCAGACTGCAGGAGTTTAAGAAGCAACAAAATTGAAAGCTTTACATGAATGAACATGACATAAGAGTAGGAGTTGGATTCCTTCCTCATGATAGAAGCTTCCCAAGCCCCCATGCCTCCTCTCCATGACTCTCACCTTCATGGATATTCTCCTCCAAGCTAGCATCCTAGGGTTTCTTTTCCCTCTTTCTTCCTTATTTTTTCCCCTTCCCTTTTTCTTTCTCTTTTTCTTTTCTTTTTCTCTTCTCTTTTCTCTTCGTTCGTTTTTCCTAGGGGATTTCGGCCCAACTGATGTAGGGGAGAGAGAGGAGGTTGGGATAAGGGTTCGAGAAGTTTGTGGGTGTGTGTGTGGAAGCCTCTTGCTAAAGGAAATGACCAAAATACCCCTTTTCCCAAATACCCCTCAACCTCCACTTATTTACCACTATGCCATTACGCAATATGCCAACTCATCATTATCTCTCTTCATATTGGCCCTCCACCTTTCCCGTCTATTTACAAGTCATGCCAGAAGAGGAAATTTGCATAAAACCCCTTTCTTATATTACTCTTGGAAACTAGTCCAATTTTGGGTAGAAACGAAAAGTGATTGGGTATCAATGCAATCTCTTGGGTTTAAGTGCAAAGACCACTACTCCTCTCCCTTCCTTACATTCCCACTTGCCCATCACACATCCCTTATTACTCTACACACACTCTCTCAATTACTAAATACACAACACTTCCGATTATATACCCATTCTTATTCTCTACACCAACTTATACCCACTAACTTCTCTTTAATATGCATCACACCATATACTCAAGCATACAAGAGGACATCCATATAGGCTTATCTCTACTCATAGCACAACAATAGGCAACCACGTAGGCATCCAATATGGTATTACTATACACACTACACACTATACATCAATATACTAGTACAAATACACCACACAAAAATATTATTATACACACCATAGGTATATGGAACTAGGGTCATTACAGTGGCGGCTTTCCATTTTGGCAGCTAGCTAGTTGGCCGAGCCAGCATTGGCTCGGGCGACAACTGGCTAGCAATAGGTTACTGGCCGGCCAATGGCTAGCCGGCCATCCTTCGGCGACACCGTTTCGTTGCGGCAACATTCTAGACTTGGTTTTCTCCCCTAGTTTTTCATCTTTCTTTTAAATCAAGTGTTCGTAAACTTTACGGAACTTTACGCTTGCTTCACAACTCCTTATGACGAGATGAACACAACTCCTTATGACGAGCTCATCTCTCTCAGCCAAGATGAACACAACTCCTTGTGATTTATTGACTTGTGTATATCTCATATATGTCATATATTTTCTCTATGCTTATCGTGACGAGTCCATTATCTTTGTGAGAATCTAAAAGCCTGATTCCTAATTCGACAGCGACTTTGATCATACTTTACGATTATGTCACATGTACGACGTGATGCTAGCTGCACATGAAGACGATCTGTTTCGGAATCGTAATAATTTGGTTGGTATGAGACTGGACTCTTTAAACACAAATCTGGGCCTATTAGCAACAGCTATGGTACAGTCTGGTCTTTTCATCCTAACTATGTCATTAAGATATCTAGGGTACAGAAATTGTTAAACCTAATAGGTTGTTTTTATATAAAGTTTTCATGTTCATTTCATTCACGTTTTATTCAACTTCGCCTCGTTTTCTGTGCCATTTTTATCCCTTTTGTTCCTTTTTACGCTTTTGGTCTTCCCTGTATGGAGCTTGGCGGAGCATTTTGGAGCTTGGTTGGCACATGAGACTTGATTTCATGATTTTGGAGCTTGAGGGATTCTACATTGAGCATGGGAGCTTAATGTTGGAGACTTCATGTTGTGGAGCTTTGAAGAATTTGAAAGTTAGGTCTGGAGCTTGGAATGAAGTGTCTTGCTTGAGAATTCTGGAGCTTAGATGCGGATTGTTGAACCTAGAGCTGGAGTTGAAGATGTAAACATGGAGGAGGAGTACCAATGATTGCTTGGGATCTTGGTGGAGTTGCTGATGGAGCTTGATTGAAGCTAGAACACTTGGAGATGATGCTGGAGCTGATGGAAGACCAAAGCTACACGGCCATATGGAACCCCTCCATACGGCCGTATCATTCCCCTCAGCAGGACCACGACAGTAGCAAGCTAACTTCCCATGGGGGTATGGACTTGCTCCATACGATCGTGTCATTCACTTCTCCCCCAATCTGTAGCAAGCTCGCCACGGCCGTATGGATCAGGACCATACGGCCGTATAACTTGACTTCATCCAAGCGGCAAGAGCGACAGAGCAAAATTGCCGCGGCCGTATGAACTGGATTCATACGATCGCGTGGATCCCTGTCCTCAGCAGCAGCAGCAACGACTTGAGAACGACGCGGCCGCGTGGTTCAACCACGCGGCCGTTTGAAAACGGATTAGGACTAAACCCGGTAACATGTAGGGTTTTGTATTTAAAGAGGGGCGTCGTCGTTGATGGGGAGCCGAGCTTTGGGCTCGATTTTGTATCTCTTCACTGTTATATTAAGTTTTTAGGTGTAGCTTTAGAGATAGTTTAAATTTAGATGGGATTCTTGGAGCTCCCTCGTGATTCTGTATTGGGGATTAACGACCCCTTGTATGGATTCACGAGATAAGCTTTTACTTCTCTTTTCCTCGCTGTTATTGTTATTATTATTTTTATAATTGTTGTTTTTAAGTTTCTCTTGGTAATTGATTGACATCTCTCATTGTTCCCCTCTTTGTTATTATCTTTGTTTCGTATTCTTCGCATTTTCTTGTTGTAATCGTTGTTATAACCCCGTAAACCATGTCCCTCTTGATTTGATTAACGTAGCTAGCCTATAACACCAAATCGAGTTAGTGCTCGATCAATCCGCCTCCATGCGGACGACCCGTAAAGTGCTACGACGACGACGTGCGCTTGCGGTTATAAGTTGTAAGAGGATAACAAAACCCCAATAACATCTTAATGTTGTGAGTCATGTATGAAATACCGTAGTCAAAGATGGATCAAACTTATTACACTAATAAGCTTATCGACCAAAGATTTACAATATATCCATAATAACTCCTTGCGATACTAACCTCCCATAGAGAAGACGATGAATCGGGTCTTCACCATCAAATCACATCCGTATATTTTGGATTATACCCAGCGAGTACCTAACAATGACTGTGTCCTTGTTGGTTAGTAAAAGCCAAATCATAGCCCTCCTACATGCAAGGTTTCTTAGCGTGTCTCGGGTCTAAAGACTAACCTACACTAGCCGCCACTTGAGAGCTTCTATTGACCGTGAGAGTATGTATACCATGTGGAAGCTTATCGATGAGTTGTTCAGTGAATTTGTTCACCAACAAGATGTCTCACGATGTCTCCACAAGGGTCTTCCACTCCTTGAATTTCTCAAACACCTCTCCCTTCTTTTTCCATCACGTACATCCAAACCATTTTAGAGAAATCATCGATAAATGATATAAAATAATGAGCTTCACCTAGAGAGTGAACTAGTGCATGACCCCAAACGTCGATGTGAATATAAATAAGAATACCTCTTGTATCATGCTTCCCCTTCCTGAAACTAACATTTGTCTGCTTTCTATAGACACAATTCTTGCAAAATTTCAACTATATGAAGTTCACCCTTTTGATCAAACCACGCTTTCTCACAGCTTCCAAGCTTTTCTTAACAATATGTCCAATCTGAGATGCCGCATCATGATCGAATCAATATCATGGAAACTCTCAACTCTAATTCTGAAATCTCACATGATAGTCATCCCCTTAAGTATATATAAGTACTTAACTTTTTCTCCATTCATCACCATGATCGATCCATTCGGTATCTTTAGATCCTCCTTCTCTATTGTTACCTTGCGTTCTATGGAATTCAATGTTCCCAAAAAAACTAATGACTTCCTCAGCTTTGGAACATGCTTATAAGGATCTAACCATCCTCTTTCCTCTTGTAGGTAGAGATCACTCAAAATTTGGTGTCATATGAAATAACGCCAAAGAATCCATGATCAATGCATGATTCTTAACATCTGACAAAATGATGTCAGCATGTCGTATGTCTTCTTACTCCTAACCTCTCCCGTCTTCACAACTACAATTGATGAAGGAGCTGGCACTTTATCATTATCGTTGTCCTCCTCTCTAGATAATCTCTCTTCCAATGTTCATGTTTCTAGCAAATAAACCACGTTGTGCATCTAGTCCTCGATCTTAGTCTTCTCCTAATTTCACCTCTTCCACGGCTTCGTCCTAAAGGAAATAGCACTAGCTATCTGAATCTCCTCCACTCAAACCAACTCCTACCATCTACTTTATCAACTCCTCACTATAGAGCATCACCTTCACATCCCCAAAACATAATGTCATCCATTGACCATAGTCTCCTCGAAAACCTGATAAATTACTTCATCCAATAGGCTTAGCTAGATAGTTGTCATAACTAAATCATCTATCTACATCTTCTCCCTCTCTGAGATATCTATTGATAACGTGACCATATCATCCACCACTCTGTGGATACGATCCTTCATAAAGATTGTCTTCATCTTATATTGTCATATCTCGAAATTTCTCTTATAATCAAACTTGTTAATTTTGTATTGTGCGCCACCAACAGTCGTATACAAGCCACCTGTATACGAGCTCGAACCATTTACTCCTACGGTTGCTTTACTCTTTAGAGAACTCTCGGTAATTCCCTTGAACTTGATTTAGGAACTTCTATGATACTACTTGCTAGAAACTTGGTGAATCCTTATCAAGTAGACAATCTCCCCGTCGAAATCTAAGAATCATTAACCAAACAAACAAAGCTAATGATATTCTATACAAAAACCCTCATCACAAGCAATATAAGAAAATAAACATAAAATAAAATAGAATCATGCACTTGATATCAATGTTTATACATGTTCCATCCAATGCTTGGTTTAGTCTAGTTGGAGAGATCACTATTACTTCAATTAAGCTTGGATTACAAATTATGATACTTGGTTTTAATGGAAAATTAAGCCCGTTAAGAATGTGGAGCATAGAGAAAACTAACTTTAGCTCTCAAACAACTCTCAAACCTTATTCGTGTTTATCCTCTGTAGATACTACAAGAACCGTAAAAATAACCTCAAGTGATCAGCTCTCAAAAGTTGTGAAAAAGCTTATAGCTGAAACACTCTTAATTAGCCTTCAAAACAAACCTGAAACCAACTGCAGAGTAGCAAAACCCAATCCGCTTCAAAACTCATGAACCCGTCGACACCTCAAACTCGCTCTCTCGTGTTCGGTGGATACACGTGCTGCGACTGAGATGGTGCCACGCATCAACCACTCGTCAAATCCTGCCTTGTGTGCGATCACGTGAAAGTGCACCGTGAACAGCGTGCGCATCGCTATGTGTGCGGGTGCCATACACACGAGTGGGCCGCCCATTTGTAGGCCGCGTTGTTCATCCTGGTGGGCCAATACTGTTCATCGCAACGGGTCTAAAAAAACCAAAATGTTTTAATCTCCAAAAAAATTCTTTAAAAATCCTAAATAAATCCTGAGTTTATCTTACATTGTTTTGAGTGTTTTGTATCACATATTTAACACCGCCGACACACTCTCTCCTAAGAAAGTTGATCTATTTAGCATTGTTAGACGAAACCTTAAATATCTCATCTGCACACGCAAGGCTATGAGTTTTCCTTGAAACCTTAAAGGAAAAATGAGCATATTTCCACACACAATTCCGAAACAATGAATGCAGATAGTGCTTGGCTCTCTTCACAACAGAAATCGACATATCTGTAAGTTTTGAACATCATTCTTGTCCAATCTCAGATCTCTTGAAGGAGAGGGCAGGAAGCAGATTGAAGAACAAACTGAACCTCGAGCAATCTCACACACCCCTCGGGGTCATAAGACTTTTTCACACAACGCTCTCTGCTTCCTCGTGAATCAGACTACACTTCCTCTTGTTCCCTTCACACACTGCCCACGATTTATTCCTCACAGGCACAGATCCGTTTCTCGATAGAGCCGAACTAATTCCAACTGCCTGCCTTTTTCTCTCCACTGAGCTATATGGCCGTAGACTTTCTCTCAAAACTAGACATGACCCATATATTCCTCAAAAATGCATCCCTATTAGTCCCATATCCCCCACAGTCAATTTTGTATTGAAGGTTGAGTACGTTATGGTGTATACAATTCATCATTTCTTCGCGAGGCAGCCAAAACAATGGGGAATATATAGCATACCTCAGCGGCATCCAGCTAAGTGACGTGTGCATTGCACTTGCGAATTCCACCAACTTCATTCTACCTGCAATGGAAACTAGGAATTAATTACCAGCAAAGTCTGCTAGATTAAACTAAGCGAAAGCATTAAAAAAAAGTAGAGGTGGCTAGTGATTAGTTTATATTTATAACACAAGCATTGGTATATCTAGATGAAGATATAAATAGAATTTATTGAAGTGAAAGTTATTCCAGATGCGGTGACAAGTAAAACTAGTGGTAAGTCCATTTCAGGAAACTGAAAGGTTTTTAAAAAGGCTAGTGGCATACAATCTTGCTTATGCCTTCACAACTCTTGTTGATGATCCCCTTTAGTTGATGACTTTCGCATATATGAATCCTATCAACATCAGCTATTAGCTAGGAAGTGGTATAGACATTTATGCACCATGCAGTAAAATATTCATGTGTGTTTAGAAAATACATAGGAGATAAGAAATCTCTGGGAGATTAACACGAATGAGTAACCAACTACATCGGCCCTGAACTTTGTTGTTTTTTGCTAATAAATCCACCCACCCCATAACTCCCATGGGCCCCTCCTCCTTTGACTTGCTGTTGAGAATTGAAGGCCATTTGCCTTCTTGGTTTTCCTTTGGGGTATGCAACCGACAGCAAGGGGTAGGTGCCATTTAACAGAGGGCAAGTGCTCTCATTTTTCCTGGGGTAGCCGCTTCAGTTTTCCAGAGAAAGAAAAAGAGGGCAGCGGGTGTTTTCCCAGAGAAGAGGCACTCTCAGTTTCAGAGAGCCCGAGAGCAAAAGCGAGGGGTGCCCTTGCTGCCATTTTTGGGGAGTGTCTTGGATTTGAGAATTGGAGGAGAAGAAAGCTAGGGAGCTTCTTCTCGTGTGAGATCCAAGGTGAGTGTCTGCTTTTTTTCTTCTTCCGTGTTTGAGATCTAGAGTCCCTTGGGTAGCTTCCTAGTTTGGGGCTATATTACCAAGGAGTGATCTCCATTGGTGTGGGATTGGTCCCTTGAGGAGCTCTACGTGTTGTAGAGGCTTTGTTATCAAGGATTCCCACTTGGTTGAGAGTGTGTGAGCTTGGTGAGAGATCTAGGGTTAGGTCTTGTTGCTTGGAGCTATTCTCTCATTGTGGAGGAAGAAGATGATGGGGTCGGTGTATGCCTTGCTTGATCAGTAGTGGAACCGGGTGCATTGGATGCTGGATGTAGGTTGTTCGCAACCGAACCAGGGTAAATCTCCGTCTCTTTTGTGTTTGCTCTTACTTTCGTATTATATTCGTGTGCCTACATATATCTGTCGCAAGATCGTTAAGAGGGTTGTTTGTTGGTGACAACTTTCTTTTGTGCCCGTGAGGTGTTTGGTTTTGTGCCTAGGTGACATCTCGGTGGAATTCGGGCTTGGGATTGTTTGGCCACCGTTTCCGCGCATTGTAGGTGGCATTGTGTACCTAGCCTAAGTGTTGGGGAGGTGCACGGGGATCCAACAAGTGGTATCAGAGCTTCCGGTTTGCGAAGAAGTGTAGTGCCGCGATGGCGTCTTGCTCATGTGAGGAGACGGCCGGGTGTTTATACGAAGTAGAGAGGCTAAATGGCCGGGACAACTATGGTCCGTGGCGACAAAAGATGGTGGCTTTGTTGAAGCACCATGGAGTTTACGGTGCCGTATGTGATACGGGCATGCCATGTAAGGCAACGGTGTATGATAAGCGAATGATGGAGCTTAAAGCCCTCGGTGAGATATTGCAATCCTTGGAGGATGAGATCCTTCGGCAATTTGCCGATGTGGAGGTCGTGAGCGACCTATGGAGGATGCTTGAAGCTCGGTACTCGACCAAGACACCAATTGGACGAAGGTTGCAATTGTGGCAACGCTTCTATACTCACAGGATGAAAAGGGGAACCTCGTTGTGGAACCATGTTGGTGAGATGGACCGTATAGTAATGGACCTACGGGAATTGGGGAGTGTGATAGAGGACGAGCAACATGCTATGGCACTATTGTGTTCTCTTGCTCCGGTGTATTCCAAGTTTGTAGGCTCGATGTTGAATGGCCGAGACTCACTCACGTTGGATGAGGTGAAGTTTGCATTGAATACGGAGGATCTTCAAAGTTTGGTGTTAGTTGACACCGATGGTTGTGAGGTACCCAATGTCATCCGGGGTCGCCAAGAGGGCGAACCCACTCCAAGATCCAAGACGGGCCGTTCCAAGAGTCGGAATCGGCGGCGGCAGCAGCGGTCCAAGTCAAGGGGCCGCGGTGACAACAAATGCTTTCTATGTAAGGAAAGCGGGCATTGGAAGAGGGATTGTCCGAGGTTGAAAGCGAGGACGTCGATTGGCATTGTGGAAGATGTTGCTCAGAGTTTGACTCATGTTGGAGCACGAGACAGGATGTTTTCTGACGAGGATGATTGCTCAGTGTTTGCGGCATACTCCGTGGGAGAAGCGCAATGTTCATGGCTATTGGACTCAGGGTGTTCATTCCATATGACTCCGGATCGGAGTGCGTTCGACTCATACATTCCATGCATTGGAGAGAGGATTCTCGTGGGGAATGGTATGGAGTGCGAGCAGGTTGGGAGTGGCACAGTCAGAGTCAGGATGCACGATGGCATCGTCCGTGTGTTTGATGGCGTCAGACATGTTCCTGATCTTCACAGTGGCCTGATATCGATAGGAGCTTTGACCGGGATGGGCTACAGGGCAGTGATCGAGGAGGATCGACTGCGTATTTCCCGAGGATGCCTGGTTGTCATGAGGGGGAAGAAGCGTGGAAACTTGTATGCGCTCGATGGGCACACAGTAGTAGGCGAGACTGGCAGATCACAGGAGTCCGAGAGTAGAGATCCAGCGAGACTGTGGCATCTCAGATTGGGGCATGCTGATGAGCAGAGCCTTGACATTCTTCAGAGGAGGAGTGTGTTCGGAGGTGATCGTGGGCTTGAGTCTTGCAGTGACTGTGGTGCAGAGCGGCCGAGGCAAGTGCAGTTTGGGACAGCTGTCAGACACAGTAGGGAGCCCCTAGAGTGCGTCTACGCCGGCGTATGGGGTCCATGTCCAGTTCCTTCCCTGGAAGGCGCGAGGTACTTCGCGGCCTTCATAGATGACTTCTCGAGGAGAGTCATGGTTACTCTCATGGGATCTCGGGAGGAGATCCATGAGAAGGTGCGGCTATGGAGGAGCATAGTCGAGAGGCGGATGGGTAGACCTGTAGGAGAGATCCGTACCAACGACGTAGAGATACAGGATGTTTGCAAGTCAGAGGGGATCGCGTGCCGATACACCATTCCTGATGGAGACCCTCACGGTGGCGTAGCAGACAGCATGATCAGGATGTTGGTAGAGAAGACACGGGGGCTATTGAGACCATCCAGCCTTCCTAGGGAATTATGGGCGGAGACCCTTGCTACTGCGGCATACCTCATCAACCGAACACCGTCACTAGCTGCAGGTAGTTCTATTCCCGAGGAGTTATGGACGGGCAGAGTCGTTGACTTCTCGCACTTGCGTACGTTTGGATGTCCTGTGCGGCCACACGAGAGGGACGATGACGATGTAGGACAGTGCATGCATGATTGTGTCCTAGTCGGGTACGCTGGTGGAGGTGCGAGAGGGTACAGGTTATGGTGTCCTAGTACCCGCGAGGTGATTGTCAGACGACACGTCATGATTGACGAGTCTGCAGTGCTTAGGGCGGAGCAGACTCATGACGGTGTGCAGAGAACAGAGGACAGCCCGGTCCATAGAGAGGATGAGGTGATTCAGATTCAGACTCAGGCAGATGATCAGACACGTGTGCAGACGGACAGGGTGCAGAGTTCATCCGATGTGGTCAGTGTCAGTGATCAGCAGGCATCTCACGATGTAGCTCCAGATTCAGTTCAGTTGGAGGTGCAGAGGACAGCGGTCTACGAGGAGGCGTTGCAGTCGGTCGTCGTATCGATGCAGTCAGTTGCAGTGTGTGAGGAGACAGAGGTCTCTCACAGTTCCAGCGTGCACGTTGTGGGTGCTCTTGAGGAGACCCAGCATGCTGAGGTGTGCAGCTTTAGCTTCGAGGTAGAGCCGTCGATCTACGGAGGAGTAGGGCAGTTGGTTTCCGCACCGATGCCAGAGGTTGCAGTGTGTGAGGAGACGGAGGTCTCTCACGTTTCTAGCACGCATGAGTTGGTTGCTTCTGAGGAGGACCAGCGTGTTGAGGTGTGCAGCTTCAGCTTCAGGGTAGAGAGGTCTTCTGAGGAGCTTGACATCAGGGTAGAGCATTCGCTGTGCATGGTAGAGCAGTCTTCACAGTATGGGCACAGGCGATATGGCTCTCGTTTGGCTAGGGGTAATTTATCAGGCGCATCTTCTGATACTTCAGAGGCCAGACCGGTAGAGATGCAGAGGAGCAGGGAATCTGATAGCGTGGTGGAGCGTGGAGACTCCCACGGCAGTGTGGAGACTGCGATGGTGGTCCCAGGTGGAGTTGCCACTAGGGACATGGAGCTGAGAGTTATGAGGCCACATATCGAGTGCGTTCTCGCTCGATATAGGGAGGAGGCAGAGCCGAGAGGAGCTCCTTCAGTGTGCGCTCATATCTCACCTTCGGCGAGTTCATCACAGGGCATGGCAGGTGAGGACGATCTTCAGAGGCTAGATGTTGGTGCGGCGGACAGTTTGGCGCTTGTATGTGCGCATTCGTGTCTTGAGTCGTCGGCACAGTCAGTTGAGGCGCGGAGCCGGTGGACGGCTAGTCTTGATGACAGACATCAGCAGACAGAGTGGATACAGACAGCGTATCGATGTGACCCAGCTGGGGTCAGTCTGCAGAGCAGTGGGGATGACGGCGTGTTTCTCATAGATGATGGCCATGGCGAGCATGAGTTGCTCGCGGACCCGTGGGGTGATGATAGGGATGTTCATGGATCGACAGAGGGCTCATTGGACGCTGGCACAGTGTCATTTGATTCGTTCATGGAGTCCGAGCTCGCAGGGTTATCCTCAGAGACAGATGACTTCATCGCAGACATGGCGATGAACGAGGCGGAGATGCGTGAGGCTAGGCTCAGACGACTTCTGAGCTTGGCATGTCTCTCGGAGGATTGAGGCGCCAGAGGGCGCGATTTCTGATGCACATGATGGAGGTTCACATGTCCGATGGTCAAGGCAAGGTGAGTTCATACACGACAGGTACAGGTTGGTGCTGGAGCTGTGTGCTGCAGTGTGTGTGGATTTATCAGCAGGGTAGAGTGTTGTTTTTTGCTGCTAAAAAATCCCACCCCATAAGCACATGGGCCCCACTCCTTTATTTGACTTGCTGTTGAGAATTGAAGGCCATTTGCCTTCTTGGTTTTCCTTTGGGGTACCAACCGACAGCAAGGGGTAGGTGCCATTTAACAGAGGGCAAGTGCTCTCATTTTTCCTGGGGTAGCCGCTTCAGTTTTCCAGAGAAAGAAAAAGAGGGCAGCGGGTGTTTTCCCAGAGAAGAGGCACTCTCAGTTTCAGAGAGCCCGAGAGCAAAAGCGAGGGGTGCCCTTGCTGCCATTTTTGGGGAGTGTCTTGGATTTGAGAATTGGAGGAGAAGAAAGCTAGGCCAAGAGAGCTTCTTCTCGTGTGAGATCCAAGGTGAGTGTCTGCTTTTCTTCTTCCGTGTTTGAGATCTAGAGTCCCTTGGGTAGCTTCCTAGTTTGGGGCTATATTACCAAGGAGTGATCTCCATTGGTGTGGGATTGGTCCCTTGAGGAGCTCTACGTGTTGTAGAGGCTTTGTTATCAAGGATTCCCACTTGGTTGAGAGTGTGTGTGAGCTTGGTGAGAGATCTAGGGTTAGGTCTTGTTGCTTGGAGCTATTCTCTCATTGTGGAGGAAGAAGATGATGGGGTCGGTGTATGCCTTGCTTGATCAGTAGTGGAACCGGGTGCATTGGATGCTGGATGTAGGTTGTTCGCAACCGAACCAGGGTAAATCTCCGTCTCTTTTGTGTTTGCTCTTACTTTCGTATTATATTCGTGTGCCTACATATATCTGTCGCAAGATCGTTAAGAGGGTTGTTTGTTGGTGACAACTTTCTTTTGTGCCCGTGAGGTGTTTGGTTTTGTGCCTAGGTGACATCTCGGTGGAATTCGGGCTTAGGATTGTTTGGCCACCGTTTCCGCGCATTGCAGGTGGTATTGTGTTCCTTGCCTAAGTGTTGGGGAGGTGCACGGGGATCCAACAAACTTAACGACACCACTGGTATCGATCATAAGAAAGCCAATATCATCACTTTGAGGATCGATTCAGTTCCTACTTACCTTCAAAATCGATTCAGTTCCTACTTACCTTCAAAAAAAAATGCGAAAACTACATTTGCTACTCATTCCCCATCACAGATGTCTTTCATGACAGAATCGATACTTACCCCCCACTGTCAACTACTTGGACAGTCAATCTGTAAATCATTATACTAAACCCACATTCGAGCCAAAGCTTGATCTTCCCCTTTGCACTTGTATTTTATTAAAAAGATCATCGGCAAACAGTAATGTCAAAAACTGATACATCAAGAGCTACATAGCAGCAAGCAATACGGTCTGGAACCGACCTCTGTAATTATTGTGAAGCCGCCCAAGTAATATTATACCATGAGGAAACATATTATGTTTTTCCTAGGTTTTCAAGGAGCCAAGCCACAAAATTTGATGTACAAGTCTTATGTCCTATTGCGAAATCTGGCATATTTCAATATCTCACTTATGATCTGCAGCTTTCTATCACATCTATAACCTCCCCTGAAAGAAAACGAAACAGAACAAGACCGAAACTAATATTATAAACCTTAAACTTCTCCTAATAACAGCGTCTCATGCTCGATGTGTTAAGAAAACTTCAGCATGCTCTCATGTGATCCACCTCTAATAGATGTTTATCGCGTCTATTTAAATATAAAGCTAACAATCAGCTTCCGACCCTTCCTCAAAAAGGGGGGAAAACTCATCTCAGATGTAAAGAGGATAGCTTCGACAACAATATCAATGAGTTCAAGAGTTGAGTGTTTACGCCAATCTTCATTACTAACTTGACTCAACTTTTAGCGCAACTCACCACAACAAACACAAATATAATCCTAAAGGGCTACAATCTTGCATCAGATGTAGGATGGATAGACCAAAAAAGGATGTACTTTCGATTAATTAAGGAACTTCTCATGAAACATTATACAAAAGACATGAGATAATGATGAAGGTGACAACACTGTATTAATCAAATTGTGAACTTCATATGGCCACAAATACAGTGATACGTGTAAGGAAGTTAATAAAAAGAATTGAAAAGCTTGCACTGGGCTTGAGCACCCGACTTGTGCCAATAAGAAATAACTGGGAGAACTATCAAAATGCTGACACGGGTGATTAAGATAACGTGATGACCATCATTGAAGTTTGTATGCCAAGTATACACTCCTCATGAATCACCACCAGGGATGCAAATTATACAAGGATAAATTTCATTACAATATCGGAGAGTTAATACAAAAGAGTTAGGTACTAACCCACTGTTTACTAGAATAAGAAGCTTCCACTAAAACTCAAACAAATGGACACTAAATGTACCTTTAAGATAAAGCATGCCCAGGAAATATTATAAAAAGAAAGAGAAAACATTATTGCTGAAAATATTCTTCAAGAAGTAAGCAGATAATGTTGAAGACAGTAAAATTCCAAGCAACTGAAAACCTTGTGGACCTAAGTGGCAAGAATTTGGTAAAGGAAAAAAAAGTTAAGGCTTATTAGGACATAAGATATTGCGATAAACAAGAAGCTACTTGCAAAGAATGATTCGTAAGATGCTCGAATATATGGTTAATATGATGCTTAACAGATATGGTTTTGGTAAAACAATGCAGATAGCAATAAAAAACTAGGGATTAGGCACAAGATTAACTGTACACATTATTTAGAGAACCACACAAGAGAATCGAGTATCCTTTGTCTAGAGATAAAATCTTCCAGAAAATGATAAACAGCAAAGCAATAAAATATGATTACTACTCAGGAATATGTAGGAATGATAATGAAAAGGTCAAGTGCTGAGAACCCCATTGAGATGACACGGTCGCATGCACACACACACACACACACAAACCCAACAAGGCACTAATGAAAGTGAGTATCTGCACCAAGATTTCAAGTCAGCATATGCATATGAAAACAAATTTCCTGCAAATTGATCAAGAAACTTGGGGGGGAACTTTTTATGCACCAAGAGGAGGCCATTGCAATGCCCACACCCGAATCACCTTAAATAATTTCTTCCCTTTACAGAAAGCGACTCCCAAAGCATGAGCTTGCAAAATATAAAGGAGAAGAGTAAAAAATTTACCATGCCACACACACACACACACACACACACACACACACACACACACACACACACACAATGAACCATGATGCACTGGTTCATGCCATCATCCCCACCATCCATCATCGGCCATGAGCCGGTGTCACCCAACTACACCAAAACATCGGCGTCCCACTCCAAATGCTTGTCACTGTTAGCCAACCATCACCTAGCTTAATGCCCACAGCACCTGGTGCGCCTGATGTTACCATGGGCCCCCCCGCTGTACTCCCCTTCTTGCAAGCCTGATCGCGATCGGACAGCCGCGACCAATACTTTTCTCCAGGCCTCTCAAATATATAAAATTTCATCTTTTTTTCCTGAGATGTAATCTTGTACATAACTAAAACATTGGTGTAAATTGAAGTTAGTATGCTCAGTAATTCATGAGTTAGTATTGAAATGTTATTACATTATTATGATTATTCGGAAAAACTTGGTGCTGTGATCACATAAAAGTTAACACATGCATGCATGTCGCATGGCATACATCAACATCAATGGTAATACTTTATGTGTTGCTTTCTTAATTTATCCAAGCAAGCGATTTGAAACTGCAGTTTGGTTCCTAGAAGGAAGTGGGCCTCTATTGCGTTTTCCCTCCCTATAAAAAGCCCCCCACCTTCATGTTCCCTTCCCCCAACCCTTTCAGAGTACACAAACACACTCCCTCCCTCCTACTTTGATCCATTCAAGTCACACCATGCATCACTGCGAGGTCGCCGGCATCGAGTACCTCGCGCCTTCGAACCCACCGTCCTACGGAGCACACTACGACGCGGCAACGGTTATGGACACCGCCTTCCATTCCTTCCACTTTGGCAATCTCTTCTCATCTCCCCAGCCGCTGCAGCAAATGATGATGCCCTTGGCCAACGAGCTCATTTTCACGAGCTCAAGCAACTCGACCTCCGATGAGGTGGAAGAAGAGCAACTGCAGAAGCTGCAGCAGCAGCAGAGCCTGGCTAACGAGAGGCGAAAGAGGCGAATGATATCAAACCGGGAGTCGGCCAGGAGATCAAGGATGCGGAAGCAGAGGCATTTGGATGAGCTGTGGTCGCAGGTAGCCGGCCTACGGGCGGCCAACCGCCATCTTCTCGACGAGCTCAACCGCGCCATCAGGGACCTCGACGGGGTCCTTTATGAGAATGTGAAGCTGAAGGACGAGAAGTCCGAGTTACAAAAGAAGCTCCAGACCCTCCCAAATCAAGAAGAACTTGGAAATGCTAATAAAATCGCAGATGAACAAAAAGGTCAACAGCCTTTGCTCCATTAACAGACCTCTGTTTCTTTTGTAAAACATGGAGGCCGAGCTGTGTCAATCATATTGAGGTTAATTTATATTTAAGAGGTTGATGAGAGATTAGATTCGCATTAACTAGCCTTAAGACTATATTGATTGCACAGAATTATGTCACCTTCAAGTTGAGAAATATTTGTAAGCATTTGCTGATACCAGTTGCTTCTTTCAGTGCTGAAGGCAAAGTTTCTTTATTGTTATTTGACGAGTCTGCATACAAAATGAGTACAATGAAAAGAATGAAGTGATGACAAGCCACGGCCTGTCTTTGTGGCGTAGAAATTAAAATGATTGAGCAAAAATACAAATCATCTTTTGCTTGCACTAAACATCCAGAGGGGAAATCATAGCGACATCGAAATTTTGATGGTCCATGTCAGCATACAGCATATCTCACCAATGAGATAGTTTACGTTTTTCATTTACTATTCTCACAAGCTGAAGGTGCCATAGAGCAACTCCATATATGATTTCAAAGAATCTCATGGGCTTGATCAGTGCAAACTTAGTGAAATACCCACATCAAAAATTGATCTAAAGCTCCAACAGATAGGGATGAGAATGGGCATGCCCAAAGCCCGTTTGGGCTTTCATTTGGGCATGCCACATCATCATCCCTACAAATCCTTCACAAATATTTCTAGGATTTGTGAAGAATTTGTAGGGATGATGATGTGGCATGCCCAATTGGAAACCCAAACGGGCTTTGGGCATGCCCATTCTCATCCCTACCAACAGAGAGAGAGATGCTCGGTCGAAATGGGAGATTCAAAAAGGAAAGAGGACCACACAGGTCTTTTGAGTGTCAGTGACAGGAAACTGTTCAGGTGGTGGCAGTCGGTGGCGATGGACGTCGCTAGAAGCACGAAAAAGGGATTAGCACTGAAAGATGAAAACACTGTTTACGACGTTTTGTTAGAGGCCCTTTGATGCATGCGCTGGTGTTGTTCAGCTGGGTTTTTGCTTGTTCAGTTGTCGAGAATGACTACTGTTTATGAATATATAAATGACCTCACTTGCACAAGATAGTGATTAGCTTTGGGAGAATTACAGTAAAATTCTGAGCTTCTGGAGAGTAAGCTGAGAGGTTAGATGACTCATGACCATGCTCTTGACCAATCGTGGTTGATGCATAAAATGATTTTGACCTCTAATTGTATATTTATGTAAGAATTTGGAACTCACATGAAATAGTATGTATTGATGTGCATTACGACTAACAGTCCAAATATCAGTAAATAATCGCTGGTTCATGTTGATAATGTCTTACACTTTGTATCGACTGTGCATAACTTCCTGCTAGACACTAAATGTTCTGAAATCTTTCCATTTTATTTGGTTTAATTTATATCAGTCTTAAGAAACGCCATCCTTCTTATCCTTCCTTCTGTTATGCGCTCACTGAGATGTTTTCAGTTATTCATTGGTTTTAAATATTATCACAGTTTTTGGAATTCTCAGTTCATTCATACTTACAGAAACTGATCATGTATTATATCGTCCTCTCTGTTTTTTTCCCTGTTTTTCCCCCAATAACTCCTGAAACTCATAAGATCAAAACAATTACAAAACAGTACAGGTAAGAGAAAGAAATGAAAATGTGAAAGTTAAATGAAACATATAGTTTATCTAATCAGAACTAACTCAACCAATACAAGAAAAGATGCAAACTTTTGCCAATGCTTTGTTTTTGTGAAGACAGTCTAAACAGGACTTGCTAAACCTTATACAAGAGAAAGATGCAAACTTTTGTCAATGCTTTTGATAAGTAGTCGGCGATGCTCTTTGGCGATAAACGCTCTTAAGAAGCTTCATATTTGGGATGATGTTAATAGATTAAGGGGGATATGTTACTTTGGCTTAGCACTCATTACGCACACAATTTCTGCAAATCCAAGGTTTTAGAACCAACTTTAGGATGCTGTGAAGTTCCTTTGTAGACATATGGAGCACTAGTCACGTTAGCGGAACTTTTGATAACCATTATGTAAAGAAACATGAAAGAACAGAGCAATTAACATCAATGACAAATATGACAAAGACAGCTAACAATTGCCACCAAGTAATTTACTTTAACGAAGATGCAATATAAAATAAGACGGCTAATAATCGAAGGAACTATCGCCGGCATGACAACTGGGCTGAGTCAGTATTAGGTGCCCCAAAACATGGATATGTACATGCACAAGCTTCAGCTCTTAATTCATTGTATGGGGGTCAATTTCCATGGCCAAGACAATTCACTTGTGCTAGGTTAGCAAACCCATGGACGTGGAGCTTCTCATTCCTTTTTGGGGGCAAATAACTTACAGGCTAAGGGAGATCTTGTTCATTTTCCTGTGTACAGCTGACCCTAAATTCATTGTATGTGGATTTTTCAACATTTCATATGTTTGGTTGCCACTAATTTCCAACATTTAATAATATTATGGTATGCGGTGCAATCATATAATAATATTTTATATGAACATGATTGTATTGGGAAAAAGAAGGATGTTCTTCCTGTTCTTCACCAAGTCTTTCAATCAGAGACTAATGCCTAATACAATGTTTCAAATCACCATTACTACATTATCCCAAGTGTTGGACAGTGTAAAGTGAAGCCAAATTTCCTTGTAAATTCAATAAGAAAAAGGGAAGATCAGAGCTCCTTAAACATCTGTGAGAAACATGTTTCCAATCTACCATATATTATTAGTATATCAAGCCAAATATACCATGCTAACAATACTCTCGACTTGCTCGCATTCTATTTTCAATGTTTATGAAATTTGACCTTACAATATTTTTCCAATGACATTAAAAAAATTCTTAGATGCAACTATTAAGCTTAAGAAAGAAAATTCTGACAAACTACATATGGAAGGTCAGTTTCATAGCCTTTATGCACAAACAGAAGTTCCTCTTCCATGCACGCATGCACATATAATTTGAAAGTTAAGCTTCTAAACTCTCACGCACTACTGCTGACATACAGCCTCAAACACATGACCTCCCACTTGGGAAGGCAATATCATGCCATTGAATTAAACCGATATGAGTCTTGTATAAGGTAGATGAGCAATAGATGTAAGAAATTTCTTACATTTGCCCTCACAAACTCTATGCTCCATCTCTTTTTTTATAATTGGCATTGTTCATGTTAATATTTGCATATTAAAATCCAAATATACCGAGAATCTAGTGAACTTCATGCTATTTTCTTGTGGATCTAAAGTTGAGAACAAGAAATTTCTAATGATCCAATATGTATGCAACTCAATTTTTGAGCACTTGGTCTCAGTTTCGATTTTAGTGTCCCTAAAAATTTCTTGTTTTGACACATTTCGATCGTTTCATTAATTTCGGTTCAAGTTTTGGTTTCGGTTTCGGGGTTTTCATGTATATGTGTGAGTGTGTTTAGATATATATGTTTTATGTATATGTTATTGTAATATAGTTGAATATACTTATGTTTTATGTATGCACTAGAAATTACCCGTGCGCTTAGTGCACGGAGCAAAAGTAACCCCCTTCGAACAGGGCGCAGTGCACGCGCGCAACCGAAAAGATGCGAGAAGTGTGTGGGTGTGTGTCGATATCGTCGGGGGTAAAAGAGGAGTAAGCATGTAAATATGGAGGCTGAAAGCGCTAAAATGCAAATACCTAAGGGCAAACCTGCAAATAATTGGGATGAATGGGTTTTTTTAGTGGGGTGAGGTATTTACGGTTGTACCATTATCCCCATGTGGCGATGTGACGTTGCCATATGGACAATGGCAAAACCGTAAATCCATCTTTTAATATATCGTCGGTGAGTAAAAGAGGAGCAAGCATGTAAATAAGGAGGCTGAAAGGGCTAAAATGCAAATACCTAAAAGCAAACATACAAATAATTGGGATGAATGAGTGTTTTATGTTTTTAAGTGGGGTGGGGTATTTACGGTTGTGCCATTGTTTCACGTGGTGATGTGACGGTGCCACATGGGACAATGGCAAAACCGTAAATCCGTCTTTTAATATATAGATATTTGTAACATAGTTTAATAGTTAGTGGGATGTATAAATAAATTAATAACATTGAGTAGTTAAAAGAATAACTGCGTAAGATCATGTTCATAATTAGAAGTTAATTATTTGTTGTGTTAAAATGAAATGATTTCTGGCGCTTATATGTTTAAATCCACATGTTTGAGTATTTTGGGGCATCTACTGTAACTTAGATGTAATTAAGAATTTAAATGAAAAATCTTCATAAAAAGAAAGCTCAATTGCAACAGACTCGGTTTCCCTGTCACGACATCACTATGAGTATCAGTTACTCATCCACTAGAGCTCTCTGGTGTGCTAGACATCAGACTCATCACCATCTAACCCTGAAACTTAAAAGGTTGCCTACTTTCTTTGCCACAATCACAAAACGATCTCTCCTAGAAACCCGCAGTCGCTCTACCCTGAGCACCATGCAACATCCCACACCAAACAATGCTTCAAGCAATATAAGATTTTGATGTAAATCTGGTACATGCCTAACACATGTGAGTGTTCTAATGGCTTCATCATGCATCTTGCACTGCACTGTGCCACCCATGCTACTATAAACATACCTTTGTTTTCCATGTATACATATGGACCGTCTCTAAGAGTAAATGTCACAAAGTGACTCCGCATCGGAGTCATATGGGAATCAGACCTTGAGTCAAGAATCCATGAAGCACTTTTGTCTTTCAAGGAAGACACGGCTAATATCTCACCATCATCAATATCTATACATGCATCACCAATCGATACTACAGGTTGAGCAACCTTTTTACTTTTGGCCTTCAACTGTGGGCAGTTGTTCTTCCAATGTCGTAGTTTCTTACATTAATAGCATAACTGGTCGTCACCACCTTGACCCTTCCACTTGGGCCACCCTGTCTTGGATCCTAACTTGGATCGCTCACCCTGACGACCTCTAAAGAGAGCTACATCCTAATCATCAAAGCTTGTGTCGACTCTCGACGCCTTCTTCTTGAGCTCATGCGTTGTATAAAGCTGCCTCGATCTCTTCTAAAAAGCTTTTGTCTTTGTAGTATGTCATGGTCTCGACGAAGTGTGAGTACTTTGTAGATAAGGAGCATATCAATGCAAATGACTGGTACTTATCACTTACGTTCTCTACCACAAATTACAGATCTAACACCGACTGATTTAGCTCATCAGGGTGAACATGTAGCGATGTCTCCTTTTTCATCCTGAGCATGAACAATTTCTGTAGCAGATATAGCCTTTCTGTGAGTGATTTCGTCAAATAAAGAGATTCGAGTTTCTTCCACAGCGACTCTGCAATTTTCTCTTTCACAACCTTGCAAAAAACTTTGTCTGATAAAACCATATGAATAGCACTGTTGGCTTTCATCTCTAGCTCTGATCTCGCATGGTCTATGACAGTATCTGGAATAGATTTCTTGTCAAAAACTACCATGTATAACCACCCCTCATGCTTGAGCATAGCCTTCATCAATTCATGCACCAAAGACTGAAGCTATACTTTCATGTAAACTTTTCAATTTTGTACCCGGCTGATGAATATGTTTCTGTCATTATGTTCTCTCTAACAACCTAAACACTCGGATACTACTTGTTGGGGAAAATTCGGTGCAAGGGACTGATGTGCAATAAAACAGACAAATAACGACGTAACAAATCGCTACGTCACGATCTTACAGAGAGTCAATAGTAGCAGATGTCCATCCAACCAAACAAAAATAAAATCAACTAATCAAGCACAGAACGACACATAGTTTACACTGGTTCAGCCCGCTAACGACGCATATGTCCAACTTCCTGATGACGGTTTCACTAATATGATCAGAGCATGTACACCCGACTACTTCAATCTTCTTCAACACATAAGAGCTCCAAACAACTTCCAACTTGAAATTCAAACTCTTATCACAAGAAGAAAACACAAGCTCTATCAAACAATCTCTCAATCTGAAAAGAAAGATCCCCAGAAGAAGATTACAATGAAATTCACTCACCAAAACATACACCCAATTTCCAAGAATGCTCGAAGAAGAACTTTGATGACGGCTAGAACATGTGCTACTTCTCTTTATCCCTCTCTTTTAAAACAAACCCTAAGAAGGATTTAAATAACCTCTGGAGTCGTGTGGAATCGTGGCCGTTCGATTTGATTAAGTTTCAGATTGACCGCTTAAATTAAAACCTGTTTCTAACAAAAAAACCCGATCGGCATGATCATGCCAAATATAGCATGGTCGTGTCACTGGTTGGCTCAGAAATTCTTGACTTTCTGCCAACCCTGCACGGCCGTGCCAAACATATAGTATGTTTGGCACAATCATGCAACTGTCCTGAACGATCTACCAAGATTGCACGGTCATGCTGATCTGACCATGGGCATGGCACGATCGTGTCATGCCCAGAATCTAAGTTTGAAGCACAATTTTAACACTGCTCTCTCTCTCTCTCTCTCTCTCTCTCTCTCTCTCTCTCTCTCTCTCTCTCTCTCTCTCTCTCTCTCTCTCTCTCTCTCTCTCTCTCTCTCTCTGTGTGTGTGTGTGTGTGTGTGTGTGTGTGTGTGTGTGTGTAGGGAAGCAACCTTTGAGAGCGGTTCTCAAACTAAGCTTTGTTAGAACTTCATGATGTGTCATCCCATGGATGATCCAAACCGTTCATGATAAACTACAAGCTTAAATTAGCATAAAAATCAAAACGTTTTAAATGAAATTTTTTAAGATTATGTACATTGTAAATGGAAGAAGTCAGTGATATCACCTTTTCGATAAAACCGTGCATCCCATCCAAAATAATATGTCATCATTGTCATGGCATAGCTCCCTTCCTGGATGTTCTCTTCCAACTGCAAATACAATTTCAACTCTTTATTTATTTTGGTTACACGCATAATACCCGAAGCATCAAATAAATCTCAGGCAGTTTGCAAGCAGCAATATGAACTCCAAAATTGCCATCAAATAACATGCCTATTTAATGATCTAAATATGAACATGACTTCCTAGTTCCTACAACACAAAATTTTTTTGGGTAATTTTACATAAATATGAGGAAAACTAAACTCTTTAATGCATGAAAATAAAAGCTCGGGAACACTTTTAGCAATTAAAAACTCCGCTCTCATTTCTTGAATTTGTGCCGAAAAACATAAGAACATGAATAGAAATAATTTCCATTAAGCCAAAAAGGGGGGGAAATAGGGCATGAAGCTCACCAACTACTCTATCTATAATCTACAAACCAGTAACTTAAAATAGAAACCTAAACCTAAACCTAATTTTGTTAGATGATCAGCTAACTTGCGCCCAAAATCGTGGCTTTCTCATCTCTAGTTGAATCTGAAGTGTGATGCGCCAACAATTTGAAGGTCTAAAAAAATTCTCAACACAACGCTAATCCAAATTGAAGAATTAGCTACAAAACGAAAATTTGTTATTTTTACATTATTTCTGTATACTTCGAACAATTACAGTAAATCCTGCTAATATTACCTCTTGTAAAATTTCGGCGGTGAAAATTTTGGGCAAGATCCGGGGAAATATATTTAAAAACAAAGAAACCGCTAATTTTTTAAGAACTGGTCGGGAAAGGGTCATATCAACGAAGACTCCACTTGTTTTGTGTAAAAAAAATGGTTAATTTTCAAAAAACTGTCTTTGTATTTCACCATTTTCTTCAAATAATTTGAACTTCGAAAATAATAACATATTATCTCGTTGTAAATTTGTCAAAGAAAATGGTAAATTTGTGAACAAAGTGCAACATGTTTAGCAAAACGTGTAATGCGACCAGCAGCACTCTAACGAAAAATTAACTTTTGAATTTTACTTTCTCCAAATTAATTATCTAAATCGTTATAAGATAAAGTTATAACTTATAAGGGCCTGTTCTTTTGCTGGAATAGGAAAAATGGAATATGGGAAAGTTTGTATTCTAAAGAGCGAGAAAATAGAGTTTTGTGTTTTTTTGGGTGGAATAGAGTATGGAAAGTGGGGTTTGGAATAGAAAATGGGGTCCACATTCTATTCTTGTGTTCTTTTGGGATTGGAGAGTTTGAATGAAAAAGTGGAAAATGGATGAGTTGGAGGGGAGAGATAGAGAGAGAGGAGCTTGATAGTGACAGCGGGCCCCACAAAATCAGTCCATTCCTTTGTATTCCAACCCAAAACAAGGGAATTCTGACAGGCCCGAGGATTCCAAAAAGCCCCCGCCACGTTAGCTCATTCCCCGTTTGCATTTCACGCAGAAGAACAGACCGAAGGGAGTAGGCGGGAGGAATAAGGTGAACAGTGTCAATTTTTGCATTCTGCCCCTCATTCCGCGCAAAAGAACACGCCCTAAGATAAAAGGTAGTTTTCTGGAATGTTCTTCAAAAATTGAGCTAGTTTTTATACTTATGAAATGTTAAAAGAAGTAATTTGAGCCTGTTTAAAACGATCGACGCATTTTTTAATTTACTTAGATACAAATTTCATATTGTGATGAGTTGAGGGAGGCCCTTTGGCTCCCACCTCATTTATCCCTTCATTACACCACCACTCCACTAAGTCTTTAGTGGGTGACTCTTGGCTACTACAATGAAGATGTGAATAAAGGTAGATCCATGGTGTTTTGCCATGGTTACTCGTTCCTATTGCAAGAAAATTTTGTCTCCTATGAGTCTCTAGAGTTGATCTCTCAACACGTTATCAACACGTGTCTTCTACAAATTTTGAGCCACTAAAATTATTCCAAATCCCCTCTAAATCAAACTCCAACGGGAAGGAATCTAATTGTTGTTGCGGCGATCCGTTGCGGTTTTTCGTTGCGGCGTTTCCTAGGCGTTCGGGAGCGGGATTTCTATCTACGAATTTTTCTTATTACGATCGTCCCTAGATATTAGATCTAGATGTAACTTTTTCGATCCCGTAGATAATTACAAAATAGAGTTTGCAATGATTTTACAATGCTTTTCTATAAGCTTGTATATATCTGATAAATTCTGATTACTATCAAATTTAAAAAACCTCTAAAACCCTTCAGCTCCCCCCCCCCCCGAAGGGGGGGGGGGGGCCTCTGTCTCTACACCCCCCCCCCCCGACGGAGGGCGCTCTGATCGGCGACACCCCCTGCCGGGGGGTTCTGTACTCGCCGCCACCCCCCCCCCCCCCCGCCGGGGACCCTGACCGGCGCCCCCCATCGGACGGGGGAGGCCTGCCTGCCCCCCCCGGACGGGGGGGCCTGTCTTCGCCGCCCCCCCACCCCCCCGGACGGGGGGGGGGGGGCTGTCTGCCCCACTGGACGGGGGGGCCATGTCTGCGCCTGCCCCGCCCCCAGACGGGGGGTCTGCCGTCTGCGCCCCCCCCCCCCCCCCCCCCCCCGCGCAGACGGGGGTCTCTCTGTGTGCCGCCGCGTGAGAAGGGGGAGAACTAGATCTGTAAAATGCTAGGTTTGGGGACTTTTCACATTCCCTTACAAATATCCTAAAAATTTGTTTTAAGGCTTATGTTCAATTAAATTTTTGAACATTACAGCTCATGGGCCTGCAGCCCAAATGTTAATAATAAATTAGTTGGGCTATTTTCTGGGCCTGAAGCCCAGTTCATAACATTCGGGATATAAATTGCATATTTTTCCCCCCTATTTCTGGGCATTTTATATGTATATTGTGTTAATTTTGGCTTAATACCGGTGTATTTGGGATATTGCGAATTATTAAAGCATATCTCTAGTTTATACATAAAATGTGGTTTGAGTGAACTAATTTTTGATCCCCTTATTTTTCATGTACTTCTGAGATTTTTCTGGAATTTTTGGAATTTTTCCAGAATTTTTTGGGAATTTCCAGCTATTTTTGGGGATTTATTTGGTACGAGAATGCATTTCTGGGAATTTCAGAAAAAAGAAAATAAAAAATAGCTGGATAATTACATCCCGCTCCCCAGTTTGCAAAAATTTTGCGCTGGCAGCCACCATTTGGGTGAACGAAAAAAGGGTGAAAAAGAGGGGGGCGGCTTTAAATTGTGTTCTGTTTTTTTAAAGGTTTTGGGGCTGAATTGCGTTTTTAAAGGTTTTGAGGCTGTTTTCAGCCACATTCTTCTTCTCTTTTGATTTTTTTAGGGCTTGGAGGGGTTTCTTCTTCCCCGAGAGACTAGGAAGGGGGAGGAGGCCATTGGAACTTGGTGGAGCTTGGTGGAGGAGCTAAAGGGGAAGGGAGGATTCATTTGGAGAGATTTTTGGGTGAAATCCTTCCTCTCTCTCTTTTGTAATTTTAGCATCTCTCATTTGTAATGAACTTGGTTTAATGTTGAATGAAAATTCAATCTTTTGTTTCATGATGATTGAGTAGTGTAAATTGCTTGGGTTGTGACTCATTGAAGTTGGATGTTAATTCTTGCCCTAATTTCCTCTTGCCCTAATTTCATTGCTAATGTTGGATGTATAATTAGGGCACAATTTGATTGGTTAAGACCCGAGAGGGCACAATTTGAGAAAATACCATGTTCCTAATTTGATTAGTGTCATGAATATACATCCATCCATATTGCAAATTATTGTGTTCTTGAACGCTAAATATTCCGATTGAGTGTCCTTAGCCGGATGATCAATTGAGTTATACGCGGGTAATTAGCGCTTGATTAACACCGATTTTAATGAACCCACAACCCATGCTCTCTCGCATTGCTATCCTAACTACTCATTTGGCTCTCCAACCCTACTAATGTAGGTTAATTTTTAGTTTCACCACACTTTTTCCTCCACTCATCCACTGTTAATTGAGGTTGTTGTTTCACGCTTTATTTTTCTTTATCAATCAATTTTGTGAACATAGAACGACTTGTCCCCGTGATCCGACCCGGTACTCACCGGTTATTTTTATTGCATTTACACTCCTACGCTTGGGAGTGGAAGGCGTGCACTTGCGCGTCCCTCCGTGTCAACTAATTGGCGCCGCTGACGGGGACAACTGTTTCTATTATTAGCAATTTTTTATTGATTTTGAAAGTTTTAGTGTGATACTCATATCTCTTAGTGTGTGTCTTTCCGTTTATTTATTTTTCACTTATTGAGTCGTTTGGTTGTTTATTTTCATTTTTCTTGAAATTTTTTTTAAAACAACAACATGTCATCTTCTTCAGATTTTTCGGATGTTGATTTGGAGGATATCCCACTTCCGCCATACTTTCATGGCACGGAGTGGGAGAACCCTCATTTACATATTAAAAATTTTGAAGAGTGGATGTATGCATGTCTTGGTGGGAACATTAGCGATGATTGCATATACTTCAGATTTTTTTCCCTCTTCTTTGCAAGATGATGCTAGACTTTGGTTTGATTCGTTGTCTCTCGACTCACATTTTACTTGGTTGTCGTTTCAGGCTGAATTTATCCGAGTGTTTTTCCTATCTTTTTGGAGCAGGTACAGGGGCAGCAGGCCATGAAGCATATAGCGAGCTTTATCCAGGCTGAGTGGGAGGCCTACCATCAAGCTTGGCAGAGGTTCACTGATTTGGTGCTTGCGTGCCCACACCAGAGCTTTCACGAGGATCATCTCCTGCAGATTTTCTACACAGGATTATCGCCATCTGGGCAGGATTTTGTGCAGATGAGTTGCGGTGGGGAGTTCCTTGATTATTCGACCGAGGATTCATGATTGTACCTGAGGGACCTTGCAGAGTGGCAGCGGACTGCGCCATCTGGAGAGCCGTCACTTGGATATGACGATGATGGTCAGTCCTTGATTCCATTTCAGGATGCAGAGCAGGTCTAGTGTCA